>VMDO01030283.1:0-21496 GCA_007922755.1 Pedetes capensis | reverse complement strand
GTCTCCTGTCATTTGTGTCTAATGCATTAAACCTATTTTTGAGGTGGTCTCTGAACTCAGGTGGGATATACTCAAGGTCATACCATGGCTCTCATATACTTGTTCTAATTTTCTTCAGCTTCAGTTTGAACTTGCATATGAGAAGTTGATGGTCTGATCCACAGTCAGCACCTGGTCTTGTTTTGACATTTTGTATAGATCTTTTCCATCGTTTCTTTCCACATATGTAGTCAGTTTGATTCCTGTATGTTCCATCTGGTGAAGTCCATGTTTATAGTCTCCGTTTATGATGTTGAAAAAATGTATTTGCAATGAAAAGGTCATTGGTCCGACAAAATTCTATCATGCGATATCCAGCTTCATTTCTGTCACCAAGACCATATTTCCAACTACTGAGCCTTCTTCTTTGTTTCCAACCTTTGCATTCCGGTCACCAGTGATTATCAGTATGTCTTGATTGCATGTTTGATCTATTTCAGATTGCAGAAGCTGATAGAAATCTTCCCTTTCTTCATTTGTGGCCTTAGTGGTGGGTGCATAAATTTGAATAATAGTCATATTAAGTGACCTTCCTTGTAGGTGTATGGATATTATTCTATCACTGACAGCATTGTATTTCATGAAAGATCTTGAAATGTCTTTTTTGATGATGAATGCAACCCCATTTCTCTTTAGTTTATCATTCCCAGAATAGTAGACCATATGATTGTCTGACTCAAAATGGCCTATGCTGGTCCATTTTAGCTCACTGATGCCTAGAATATCAGAATGTCAATGTTTATGCGCTCCATTTCTCTTTTAATGATTTCTAATTTTCCTAGATTCATACTACATGCATTTCATGTTCCAATTATTAATGGTTGTTTACAGTTGTTTCTCCTCGTTTTGACTCATGCCTCAACACCAAGTGGAGGTCCCTGGGGCTTTACTCCATTTCCGTCATCACAGTAGCCTCTACTTTGAGGAGGCAACTCTTCCCCAGTAGTCTTTTGAGTGCCTTCCAACCTGGGGGGCTCATTTTCTGGCACTATATCTGACACTGTTTCTTTGCTATTCATAGGGCTTTCAATGGCTAGTTGTTTCGGGAGTGGTTCACCAGGTCCTACTCCCTAGTCTGTGTTAGTCTGGAAGCTCAGCTGAAAACCTGTCCACCATGGGTAACCTTGCTCATATCTGAGGTTAAAGTGGCATAGCTCTCAGCCTCATCGCAACACACAAGCCCCCACAGTGCGGCAAACTGACAGACATGTGGGGGTCATATATGCTAGGCAAGTGCTTTATCACTGAGCTACATCCCACTCCAATACCATTGTGATGATTTGTTGTTGTTGTTAGGTGCCGTTGAGTTGGTATCCAACTCATAGCGACCCTCATAGGGTTTTCAATGGCTGACTATTTCAGGATGCCTTGGGAGTGAGTTGCCACATCCTTCTCCCGTATTGTGATGATTACATTCTCTCAAAAATTCAATACCAATGGGCATCCAACCTAAATTTTTTTGGTTACTATGGCTTTGTAGTATAATTTGTTATTTTTTTCCCTTTTATTGGTCCAACCTAAATTTAAGCTTCTAAACCAAAAGCATGACTAGTTCCTAGGTTGGTATGTTATTTCAGCTATATGATTTGTGGAGGGGGTACTCTCAAAGAAAACTTCTGACGGAGGGAGCAGAGCAGGATAGGGAAGGGGGAAAAGCTGAGCAAAGATAGGGCCTCAGGTAACCTTTATTTATCTTTGGCCTGATCCACGGGATGAAAAACCTGCAGTGGCCCTGCCTTGAGACAGGATCCTGGGATTTTGCATCCTAAAATCACTGCCTACCCAGGAAGAAGGAGAGCGTAGCCTCCCATGCTCCATCCGGCAAGGGCAAGTGGCCAGAGAAAGTCACAGTGGTCAGCTGCACTTGAAGCCAATGTGGGACGGGGCCAGCTAGTAAAAGGACTGGAGCAGGGGACCAACAGCATCTACTATACCGAGGTCTACAGGCTGCATGAAATAGATAGCGCTGAAAAGGAGTGATGGGATTATGTTGGGAAATACATTCCTAATATAAGAAGCTAGTTTAAAAGAATGAAATCAGCAGGGCGGGGCAAGGCATGTCTGTAATCCCAGAGACTCTGGAGGCAGAGCCAGGAGGATCGCAAGTTCGAGACCAGAGGCAGTCTGCATAATTTAGTGAGACCCTGTCTCAAAAAGTAAAAAAAACTGGGTGGAGGATGCAGCTCTGTGGTCCAGCACTTGCAAAGCATGCAAAAGCAAGACCCTGTGTTCAACCCCCAGTACTGGGGGAAAAAAAAAAAGAAAGAAAACCTTATGAATAGCATAGAGGCACTGACAATACTGTTTCATCTGTTGTACATAGGGTCATTATGAGTCCGACACCGAGTCCATGGCACCTAACAATAATGACTGTGTGTTATGTAACTAAAATTATGCCTAATTTCCACCATTTGTTAGAAATTTAAAAAGTGATCAATTATGGGTAAAGATGTAGCTCAGCGAAGGGTATGTGCTTAGCATACTTGAGGTTGTGAGTTCCATCTCCAGCACCTCCCCCTGGAAAAAAAAACAACAACTGATCAGGCAGTGAATGAATGTTGCCTAGTCAATCCCTTTTTAAATAACTACATTTCCTAATAATTTGTTTACTTGAATACAAATAAAATTCTTAAAACTGTTGTTGTTGTTAGGTGCTATCAAGTCAGTAGCGGACTCATAGCGACCCTCCTAGGGTTTTCAATGGCTGATGGTGTTGGGATGGCCTCGGGAGTGGATTGCCACGTCCTTCTCCCATTTTTGCAGTGCTGGGAATCAATCCCGGGACCTCAGAGACTGCAGAGCGGCGCTCTACCAACTGAGCTAAATCCCAGCCCTTCTAAAAATTACATAATATAAAAATGTTTCTACTTCTATTTTGTGTATAGATTTTCTTGTCTTTTTCTTTTTCTTTTCTTTCTTTTTTTTTTTTCCGGTGCTACACATAAAACCAAGTTCCTTGCCAAGGGCTCTACCACGGAGCTACATCCCCAGACCTGCGTATGGGCTTTTAATGGCAAAATAGTGGGCTATTTTTCTAATGATTATTTAGCAATTGTGTTTTAGCTCCATTAGTTTGTATCTCCCAATATTCTTAAGTGTCTTTGGGACATTTAAATTAGTATAAAACTAGATTAATGAGCATATTTGATTGTAGGCAGTTGACTAGAATTGCCTGTGACATATGCTTGCATAACATATATGGATAGTAGTTATATATAAAGTATTTTTCCCTCAAGGTGATTTCAAAGAAAACTTCACAAACATGCATTTGTGCTCCTAACCATTTGTGGAAGTTCAGGTGGAAGCAAACAGTTAATAGTATTTGTTGTTGCTGTTGTTAGGTGCCAGTCGAGTCGGTATCTGACTCATAGCGACCCTCATAGGGTTTTCAATGGCTGACTGTTTCGGGATTGCCTTGGGAGTGGATTGCCACGTCCTTCTCCCATTTTTGCGGTGCTCGAATTGAACTCGGGACCTCAGAGACTGCAGCGCAGCGCTCTACCAACTGAGCTAAATCCCAGCCCTAATAGTATTTACCACTTCAGAAATTTAAACACTACAAGTTTAAACACAATCAATGATTATTGTTAAAAATGAGGGGGGGCATAAGAGTACTGTCACTGTATTTTTTTAAGTCTTCATATTTTAGAAGTATATAATGATGAAAGATGAAATGATATCTCTGGGGATCGCTTCAAAGTAAACTGGTGTGTGGGGAGAAGATAGGGATGGGTATATATGAAATGGGATAGGAAATTAGCTGGTAATTGTTGAAGCTGGGTAACATGTTCATGGTAAAAACTTTCCAGAAGGCATTTCAGCAATACAAATCAATGGGCTTTTTAAAAATGTGTACAAAACTTGATGACTTAGGGATTTCTGTTGTAGAAATGTACCTTAATAATCAGATAGGAGAAAGCTGTATACACAAGAACAGTCAGATCAACATTATTTTTAGACATTACTCTTGCATCCCATAAGGAAAAAGAAGGTTGAGCCAGTGCTGTGAAACTCGCTTGTTGTCCCAGCTAATAGGTTGGAAGGGTGGTAGTAGAATAGGGTAGTAGAATAGGGTGGAAGGTTGAGGTAGAAGGTTCACTTTAGCCCAGAAGTTCAGGGCCAACCTGGGCAGCATAGCAAGACTCCTGTCTCAGAAAAGAGAAGAGAAGAGAAGAGGAGAGGAGAGGAGAGGAGAGGAGAAGAGAAGAGGCAGCTGGGCGTAATGGTGCACGCCTGCAATCCCAGCACGTGGGAGGCTGGGGCAGGAGGATCTTGAGTTGGAGGCCAGCCTGGGCTACATAGTGAGACCTTGTCTCAAAAAATCAAAAAGAAAACAAAAGAAATATTACTTAAATAAAATGGAAAAAGTAAAATAAGACACATGAGGACAGGAGTTACAAACAAGAGTGGCAGCTGATGGGTGAAACTGACCTCAGTAGGTGATTTTCCTCTATTTTGGGCACATTTCTGAGGAAATGGGGAACCACTCTGAGAACTGAAGAGGGACCGAGTTCCCTCTAACCCACTTGATCCCTAAATAGCTTGCACTCTTGCCTTCAGATGTGATTATTTTTATTTCTATTAAACTTGGGGGTTTTTGAGATAGGGTGTTACTATGTAGCCTAGGCTAGCCTTGAATCCTCCTGCCTCAGTCTCCAAGTGCTGGGATTATAGGCATGTATCACCACACCTGGTTCAAGTACGGTTCTTTAGTTAAATATTCTGATGGCCTTCCCAGGCTTAATCCTGCTCCTTGAGCTTGGACCTTCTTCAGGCTTCCTGAGGATGAGCTTCTGTTTTTGTTGGCATGTTTAACTTTTTTAAAAAGTTCAAAATTACAGGAAAGTTGCACTAGGAACAAAATACCCCTTTGTTCCTAAATATTTCAGTATGTATTTTCAAAGAACAAGGATATTCTTATTTTTTGCAATGCTGGGGATGGAATCTAGAGCCTTGTGCATGCTAGGCAAGGGCTCTACCACTAAGCTACACCCCTATCCCAAGCAACTAACATTGATACAGTATTATCTGATATTCAATTCATATTTACATTTAGCTAATAGTTCCCAAGATGCCTTTGTAGAAAAAAGATTTTTTTTTCTTGAATTAGGATACAATCAAGAATTGAGCATTACTTTTCAGTTGTCATGTCTTGTTGTTAGGTGCTGTCGAGTCGAGTCTGACTCACAGGGACCCTCATAGGTTTGCAATGGCTGATTGTTTCAGGATTGCTTTGGGAGTGGAGGTCATGTCTTTCTCCTGTTTTTTGTGGTGCTATTCTCAGAGAATGAAGAGCAGTGCTCTCCCAACTTAAACCCCAGCCCCATTAATTTAGAACAGCTCCCCAGCCTTTGTTTTTCAAGACTTTTTTTTCTGAGTTCAGGCCAGTGATTCTGCAGAATAGCCTTCAATTTAGGGGTCTGTGCTGTTTTCCTCATGATTAGATCTGCACGATTTGCAATAGCAAAATAGCAACAACAAAACCTAGAAACTATTTAATTGTTCCATGATAGGCAAATGGTTAAATATAATACATCTACAAAATAAAATGGACTATCATGCAGCCAATAAGAATGATAGAGGATATTTACTGACCTGGAAGATATTTGTAATGTTTAAGTGAAAAAAATAAAAACATTACAATAGGTCTAGAACCTTATTTTTGTAAAATATAATTATATGTGTATATGTATATGTATTTGTATGTATATATGTATATATATGCATATATGTTGTTGTTGTGGTTAGGTGCCATCGAGTCGTGTCTGACTCATAGCGACCCTCATACGGTTCTCAATGGCAGATTGTTTCAGGATTACCTTGGGAGTGGGTTGCCATGTCCTTCTCCCATTTTTGCGGTTCTGGGAATTGAAATATACACACACATATATGTACATATATATATATATATACATATATATATATATACACATATATATACACATATATATACATATATACATACACATATTTTGTGTGTATGTATATATGTATATATATGTGTATATATATGTGTATGTGTGTAGGTATGTATATGTGTGTATGTGTGTGTGTGTGTATATATATATATATGTATATATATATACATATATATATATATATATATATATAATTTATATGCCTGAAAGAGTCTACAAAAATTACAGTGGTGACCTATGGAGTATGGGAGATGTGCTTTTCTGTTAAAAAATAAAGAAACAAAGAATAAAAAGCACTGCTACCTGCCACAATCCAGCTAATTTCACTTCTCATCACTTTATCTTCTGTACTGGCTTGATAACTCAGTGGTATACAGGATGTTACCCCCATTTTGAGAGCCGGGGTGAGTGCTGAGGCTGAGAGAAGGGGAAAGGTACCTTGTTCAGAGTTACTAGTTCTGATTGTTGTTGTTGTTGTTAGGTGCCGTCGAGTTGATATCCGACTCATAGTGACCCTCATAGGGTTTTCAATGGCTGACTGTTTCGGGATTGCCTTGGGAGTGGATTGCCAGGTCCTTCTCCCATTTTTGCGGTGCTGGGAATTGAACTCGGGGCCCCAGAGACTGCAGCGCAGCGCTCTACCAACTGAGCTAAACCCCAGCCCCCTAGTTGTGATTGTTGTTGTTGTTGTTGTTAGGTGCCGTCGAGTCGGTATCTGACTCATAACGACCCTCATAGGGTTGTCAATGGCTGACATTTCCCGGATTGCCTTGGGAGTGGATTGCCAGGTCCTTCTCCCATTTTTGCAGTGCTGGGAATTGAACTTGGGACCTCAGAGACTGCAGCGCAGCGCTCTACCAACTGAGCTAAATCCCAGCCCTAGTTCTGATTAGCAACACTAAAATGAAAACCTAGGTTTTTCAGATTGTAAAGCCTTTTCTCTGGACCTTCCATTGCTCATGTGTGGCCTTCCTGGATGGCAGAAGTAGTAGAAGAGGCAAAAGTTGCAAACAGGCAATTTTTCAAAGAACTGTCCACCATTAAAACAGGCTGTGCTCTGTACCTAGAAGTGTTTGAGCAGAAGGCAGGTGTCATCTACGGATGTGGGGGAAGGGGGTCCTAAAGGAGAAAGGCAGCACCGTGTTTTCATGTGTCAGCTGCCTGACTCCCATCTGGGTACAGGGCTTGAGATCATCACTTTTCGTCTGGTGATTTTGGCAAGTTTTATAATTAGGCATGAGTTTTGTGTACTTTGCACATACTAGGCAAACAGTCTGCCACTCAAGTACAGCCCTAGCCCTTGGCTTCTTAAGACAGGGTCTCACTATGTAGCACTGGCTGGCCTCAAATTTGTGATCCTCCTGCTTCAGCCTTCCAAGTCCTGGGATTACAGGTGTGTGCCACTGTACCCAGCTTTTTTTTTACTAGACAAGAATTACATATGTATACATGGACATTAAAACACGTTGCTTTCGCATGTGATTCATGCTTCAGGTTGTCTTTACCACATGGCATTTTCATAAGCAAGCTAATTAATCAACTCCAGTGCTCCTTAACGGGAGAAGAACCCGGCAACCCATTCCCAAAAATCAATCAGCCATTGAAAACCCTATGAATAGCAGAGAAGCACTGACAATAGTGTTTTGCCTGTTGTATGTAGGGTCGCTATGAGTCGGATACCGACTCAACAGCATCTAACAACAACAGTGCTCCTTAATATTTCTGGGTTCGACTTCGCATTTCTCTCAATTCTCTTGCAGTCTTTCACCTCCCCAGTGCCTGCAGTTCACTCCAGTCTCACATAGGGAGGTCTTTCCTTTCCAAAGGAAATATAAGATCTGGGGTAGATTCCTATTACATCTTGGCTAGCAGGTAAGAGGGTGGGTAAACAATTGATGTAGAGTCCCAGTTGATGGAAGGACTTTTCAATTTTGGTCCTATCACCTAATGTGTTACTTCTATTCTTGGGTCACTTGCAAAAGAAGACTTAGGACTAAGTCACAGCACTTAGACTGTCTGGCATCAAATAGAGTCAAGAAGAACTGGGAAAGGCCCATTACTTTTGCAACAGTCCTGGCAAATTTTGCTAAACCAGTGTTAGGGTGGGCTGGGATTTAGCTCAGTTGGTAGAGCGCTGCTCTCCAGTCTCTGAGGTCCCGAGTTCAATTCCCAGCACCACAAAAATGGGAAAAGGATCTGGCAATCCACTCCCAAGGCAATCCTGAAACAGTCAGCCATTGAAAACCCTATGAGGGTTGCTATGAGTCGGATACCGACTCGATGGCACCTAACAACAACAACAAGTGTTAGGGTAGTTGAGAAGTGGAGGTGGTTGGATAGAAGTGTAGTGGGTTGAAGAACAAGTAATAAAAGAAAGAAACTGGAGATATGAAGTGTGGATTGAGCTTTCAAGAAAATTAGAGGAGCCGGTGCGGTGGCACACGCCTGTAATCTCAGTGGGTCAGGAGGCAGAGGCAAGAGGATTGTTAAATTCAAGACTAGAGGCAGTCTGCATAACTTAGTGAAACCCCACCTCAAAAAGTAAAAAAAAAAAAAAAAAATGGGCTGGGGGCAGCAGCGCAGTGGTCCAGCACTTGCAAAGCAAGCAAGCGCGAGACCCTGAGTTCAACCCCCAGTATCAAAAAAAGAAAAGAAAAGAAAAAAGAAAAAAAATTAGAGGAGGAGAGAAATAGGGTAAAAGCCAGAATTAGGAACACAGGTACGAGGACAGTGTATTGGTGCACAGGAGAGTCTTCAGTCTGTGTTCATTCCTTTAATGCTCACGAGTCACTGAGTTAGACTATTTCAAGTTTTCCGTTGATCTTTCTAGGAAGTGACCTATAAACTGCTGGCTGCATTTCTAAGTTTCATGGAATGAGGTGACCCCAGTAAAATGTTCCAAAGACTACAGTAAAAGCTGCATAAAGCCTCTCTCTCTCCTACCCTGCCTCCATCCAAGGGAGAGAGAAAATCTGTCAAGCCTTCTTCCTAAGCAACATATGTTTTCTTTAACGCTCTCCCCCCGCACTCCCAGGACACTGGCTAGCTGCCCTAAGCCATTGGGGCACGTGGGATAGGGCTGAAATGCTTAAGAACAATACTTCTAAAGGATGTCCAGAAATAATTCTGTATTTGAGAATGCCAAAATTCCAGCTCTCTGATCTGTGAACTTTCAGAAACCACTTATCTTTTGTGCTTGCTGTCTAACCAAGTCCACATGAGACCAGAGTCCAAAGAATTATTGCTTCCTGGTAATACTAAATCAATACTAAATATAGAACATAAGCCTATTGGGCTTAAGAATCAGGAACGTTTGAAAATAAGCCTTTGTGTTAAACTCTAGCTAACCTCTGATAGGAAAATGACAGCAGTCCACATGACTGCTACAGTTTTAAGTTACAAAATGAGTTCTCTAATGAAGTTACCCTATTTTCTTGCTCCTTCTTAAAGAGTTATTTAACCTATGAAGAATGAGTGGGAAGAAAAATGATCAAAGATTTGGCTACTGGCTGTTAGGTGACATCGAGTCAGGTCTGACTCATGGCGACCCTATGTACAACAGAACAAAACACTCCCTGGCATTGTGCCATGCCCGGTACTATCGTCAGTGCTTCTCTGCCATTCATAGGGTTTTCAATGGCAGATTGTTTCTGGAGTGGGCTGCCAGGTCTTTCTCCCTAGCCTGCAGCACCTGGTATTCCCAGGCGATCTCCCATCCAAGGACTAACCAGGCTGACCCTACTTAGCTTCTGAGATCAGGTGGAATCGGATGCCAGGGTGCTATGGCTGCAGATGAGTTACTGGTAAAACATTAAAAATTATTTTTGTGCCAGGTGCAGTGGCACGTCTGTAATCCCAGTGACTTGGAAGGCAGAGGCAGGAGAATCACAATTTCAAGAACAGAGGCAGTCTGCATAATTTAGCGAGACCGTGTCTCAAAAAAAAAAAAAAAAAAAAAAAAAAAAAAAAAAAAAAAAAAAAAAAAAAAAAAAAAAAAAAAAAAAAAAAAAAAAAAAAAAAAAAAAAAAAGTAAAAAAAAAAAAAAAACGGGCTGGGGATGCAGCTCAGTGGTACAGCACTTGCAAAGCATGCATGCAAGCTCGAGGCCCTGGGTTCAACCTGAAGTACCGCAAAAAAAAAAAAATTATATTTGTAATGTTATACATCTGACTTAAATTTTTCAATAAAGCAATTTCAGTTATAAATGCTAATTAGCACAAAACATGACTTTGAAAATTAGAAAAAAACAACTTTCATGTGACTTGGTTCAGCCTTGACTAGATTCATTTTAATTATTTAGTTGGAAACTTCCATGCTGACTGACCAGGATAATTGAGTATCCATGGTATTTTTACTAGTAATTCCTTTTCAGACATGCAGGCAACTGTTGCTTGAAATTGCTAGGTGAAAAAATCATTTTCTAGCAAAGGAGCCAAAAGCATTGAGTCAATTCTTCTGGTTAGTCTTAGACTTTATTCGTGCAGGGCCAAAAGAAGTAGTTGAAAAGCAAAAAAGTTCAAATGACGTTTTGTTTCACAGAATTGACTAGTTGTTAGACTTAGTCAAAACTCCTAGGAATAAGAGCCAGCACACAACAGATAAAGGTCACAGGGGCTCTTCAATAAAATAGTACATGACCCCTTCAGGTGTACTAACCTGAGCCACATATGACCCTAGGTGAGTAGAAGCAGGCCCGCATGGAAACAATGGAGAGAAAGAAGCAATCTGTTACTTTTCAGAAATCAAAAGGAAGGGAAATGGCTGAGCAATTACTACTGTTCCTAACACATGCAAAACCAAATCTTCTGATTTGACCTTTGCAAAAATGAAATGCAGTGCCTGGTATCCCAAAGATAATTCATGTCACTTTGAGATACAGTCTATATGGGCTTCACAACAAAATCAAAACCCCATAGAGTGTGTATGTTAAAAAAGACACCACACATCTTTTCCCTAAAAAGGGCTCTTTTGAAGTGGACAAGTAGAGAAGCTTCTTCCCATAGACAGACTGTTATGTTGTTGTTAGGTGCCGTCGAGTCGGTATCTGACTCATAGCGACGCTCATAGGGTTTTCAATGGCTATTTCGGGATTGCCTTGGGAGTGGATTGCCAGGCCCTTCTCCCATTTTTGCGGTGCTGGGAATTGAACTCGGGACCTCAGAGACTGCAGCGCAGTGCTCTACCAACTGAGCTAAATCCCAGCCCAGACAGACTGTTAAATTGGCACAAAAACTTTGGATGGCAACTCTAATCAAAATTAAACATACATACCTTGACTTAGCAATTCCATTTCTGGAAATTTAGTCTAAGAAATTACTTGCATAATAATATGAGAATGTATGTGAGACTAGACAGAACAGTTCTAGTTCATCTATACACTGAAATACCACAGAGCTGCTAAAAAGAATTTGACAAATCTAGATGTACTAACACCTTATAATGTGCTCAAATGAGAAAGACAAGGTACAGAACTTAATAGCATTTTAACATTAATAGCATGATCCTATTAATGTTAAAACAAAGAAAACTATATATCTTACGTATTTGTGTGTATGTTGTTGTTGTTGTTGTTAGGTGCCATGTAGTTGAGCTCAACTCATACCGACCCTGTGCACAACAGAACAAAACACTCCCCGAAACTGTGCCATGCCCAGCACTAGTCAGTGCTTCTCTGCTATTCATGGGGTTTTTGATGGCCTATTGTTTCAGGATTGTTTCAGGAATGGGCTGCCAGGTTCTTCTCCCATTTGTGTGGTGCTGGGGATCGAACCCAGGGCTTCAGTGCAGAGCAGCACACTACCAACTGCGCTAAACCCCAACCCCTATATATGTATAGAAACATGTAAAAGGATACATATGCAATACTTCTGGGAACAAGCTTGTGGAGGAGGGGTCACATTTTGCTTTATATACCTTTGTATGTTTTACTTTTGTACAAAGACCACATATTAGTTTAAAAAATTGAGGTAAAACTCATATGACATCAAACTCACCCTTTTATCTTGGATAATTTATGGTTTTTAGTATACTCACAAAGTAATACAACCATCAACCACTATCTAATTCCAGCCATTTCATCATCCCCAAAAGAAACCCTATGCCTGGTAACAGTCACTCACTCCCCCATTTCCGCAGCCTCTGACAACCACTAATCTGCCTTCTGTGTCTATGGATTTGTCTCTCAGGAAATTTCATATAAATGGAATCATATCATATGTGACCTTTTCTGTCTGATTTCTTAGCTTACATTCTCATGGTTCATCCACGCTGTAGCATGTGTTAGCAATTCATTCCTTTTGTGGCTATATATTACTTTTATAAATAAAAGTCTGTAAATGCTCCGATTTTAAAATTAATTAGAAACACATTACCCTTCTGTTCAAATCACTTAACAGAAACACAGTTCTAAGTCCAGTGTCCGAACTACAACTGTTTATTTCTGTCTTGACACTCTTGTATCTAGTCTCTGAAGTTCCATTTCAAAAGTTACCCCCAATACACAGTATTTTTGTTTTGATATATGTCTCTTATTACACTATTATCATTCATAGAAGATCTTGTTAGCTTGTTGCCCAGCTGCCTTTTATTTTCCCTATCTCCCCATCAGCATCATACAAGACATACTTAAAGCCACAGAGAAGTACAGGCAAAGGCATAATTCGGCCATCTATGATGTACTGTCTTTTTTGTTTTAGTTGTTTTGTTACTGAGCCAGGGTCTCCCTATGCAGCCCAGGCTGGCCTGAATTCACAACTGTCCTGCCTCAGCCTCCATACTGCTGGGATTATGGGCGTGTGTGACGACACCCAGCCATTTGTTATCTTTTGACAAAGACTGGGGTCTAGTTGACTTCAGTACCAGGATCATATCCTCTACAGAACATTTCCTCTACAGTGGTAACATTTTCAAATGCCGTTAACTTTCACAGTAATTGTTAGTTTTCATCTTCTAAATAAAAATCAAGAATACATTTCTGCCATATATCCTTAATGTCCACTTACCTCATTATCTGAACAAGGTAAAGTTATATAACATTGGTTGATATATAAAACTAGCACTTTGCCTCCACTACTGAAGATCCTAATATATAGATTTTTTATCTTAAAAAGATGGAGTGTATCTGGGTGCAGTGGTGCGCGCCTATAATCCCAGCAACATGGGAGGTGGAGGCAGAAGGACTACAGGTTCAAGGCCAGAGGCAGCCCGCGTAACTTAATGAGACTGTTTCAAGATAAAAACCAAAAAGGGGTTGGGGTGCAGTGCAGTGGTAGTGAGTGTGCAAAAAGTATGTGTAAGGCCCTGGATTTAGCCCCCTAGTAGTGCAAAAAAAAATGAAGTTGACATTTGCTGGCCATTTAATTTTCTTAGGAAATCCTACTAGGTTCATGCTTTGGAATGACGTAGCAATTGCCAGTGACTGCAGCTGGGAAACAATACATTAGCTGTCAATAGTTACAATTAGCTAAAGAAAACCATATAACTTTCCATCTCCATATTTTTATTATGGTAATTAAAATGAGACTTAATAATGGATTTTAAATACACACATACACACATGTGCCAGGCACTACTAGGTGGAATTTGCAGTAAAGCACATTACCCTATGTTCCAGCATTAATCAGAACCTGTTTTTTTTGTTGTTGTTGTTCTGAGTAAGGGTGCAGGCTAGGAATTTTGTATGGAATCAGCATATTCCACTAATAAAACTTTGATGTCTCCTCTACATATGACCAGACTCAATATAGGAGCATGGTGTGAGCCACAAGCAGTCCATGGAAAGAAATGGGAGTAAATATAAGCCTATGAGGTAGAATTCTTGTATGACAAGGATATTAATCCTTCATCCTGTTACCCACCAGATAAACTGTACTAGGAGATTTCATCTGTTTATTTTCAAAATCACCTACTATTTAGATTTCAGAGGTCTCAATTTAAGCTGTAAGTATCTGAACCATGTACTAGAAGAATCAAGATGGAATGCAATTCTGTTGTAGTTAAAAGACTGCCCTTTCTCTCCATGATAAAACCTTTATATTGTGAGAGTCCAAATAGAATTCAATTCACTTTTTTTCTCCCCATAACTGTTTTTCGAGGTAGGTGTTCCTTTTCTAGTGATGCAGGGAATTGAACTAAGGGCCTGAAGCATGCAAGGCAAGCATCTACCACTGAGCTGCATCTCTAGCCCTTCTCTCATATTTGTTTAATGACAAATTATTAAACATTTCACCTTAAACAAAGCAAGACTAAAAGGAATATAAGACTACTGCTGTTATCCAATAAACTTCATTATACGCTTTCACAAAAAAAAGACATACAAATATGAAAGTCATAACTCATTTATTGAATGAATAGTATATGCAAGAATACCAATAAAAGGAAACTAATACTACAAACTACAATTTCGAAAATAAAGCCAATATAACAGGAACAAAATATACATAACATGAGAGGAATGTTTGATTTTTGACCCATGAAGCATTCCTTATCTTTACAATTAATTTAAATGTCTGTTAGAACAAAACTATGCCTTGGCCTAACCTTAGTGCTTTTTAAAAAAGCAACAACACTCTAGAACACTTTTTCTTTTTCTTTGAGATATTTGAGATTCACACGTTTGTTCAAGTACATAGATTCTGCTTCAATAGTAGATGTACAGACCTTGTTATTCTGTTAATATCTTGAGTAGCATGTACTTCCGAGCAAGTACTATCTAAAATTCTAAAATTTCCGATCCTTGAAATAAAATTTATTGCATTTGCGGGTTTTTAATAAATTGAGATGAAAGCAAAATTCACCCCCCTCCCACCTCCCCCCAGGAACAAAGAGCTCTTATTAAAGTATAGAAACTCAAGTCTATCTTTCTACTCTAAAGAACATTTCTTACTAACATTTCTGGTAAGGCAATAAATGCTCCAGAATAATCTTCAATATACGCTTGCAAAGATTACACTGTTTAATATTAATAACAACAATAACAAAAAAAAACAAAAGAAAAAAGAAAAAGAAAGAAAAAAGGAAAGAAAGAAAAAACACTTCAAAATTTCAGGCTAAAATATGCAGAAAAGACAGTAATGGCAGTAATTTTGGAAATGATGTAAATGTCATATACTTATCAAATAATGTCATGCTTATTAAAACTACAGTTAAGGACTTAAGAGATGTACAGTAAATACACTGCTGAGGTCCATTTCTCTAAATATTAATACCACAATGTAATTACTACCCAGATGATGATGATGCTACTTGGGAACATAAGTACTGTACAATTTTTACATTGTAAGGCACTTTTACTCAGCATGTGATGAAAACATGGATAGAGAATCAAAATATTGGAGGTTCACAACCAAAGGTTATTTTTCATGTGACGTCAATTTACATTTCAATTTTGAATGACGGATTATTTAGCCAATCACACCACAGTGAGAAAAACAGGTAGACAGCCACTTATCTAGCCAACCAAAAGGTAAAGTGCTATTCTGGTTGCTAGTGGCAGAGAAAGGGCTGAAGAAACCCATACAAAGTCATACATTTACTACATAACAAATCCATCAACTGACAGCTATAGTATTTGGAGTCCTTTATATAATTATTGACTGGCCATGATTACCCCTGGCACCTTCTATTTTTCCTAAAAAACAAAAAAGTCATTACAGTAGTTGTCCAAAAATGAAGGAGCTCTGTTTCTCCATGGGTAAGTTCTATGGCACACAATGTAAAAATGACCTAGACACAGTGATTTAAAGATTTAAAAAATAACAATTTTCAAGCTGTTGTAAAGAAATAAAGTACAGATCCTTTGGGAAAAGTCACATAGCTTGGTAAACAAACATTTAGATCTGTCCTAGCACTTCAAGTCATGATGAATTTTGAAAATTGATCACATACAGATGATGGCATATTAAGAGCTAAAAGAGAAGACATAGGGCAATCCACACTAAAGCTAGTTTCCTTCTAAAAATAACAAAAGACGGTTAAAATAAAGCAAGCATTGAGTCCCTTGATTTAAGTAAATGTGTGGATACACACTTGACAAACGTGATCTTAAGGGACTAAAAGTTAAAAAACTCAGTCATTAAGCACAGTGTAATTTTCCACCTGTTACATTTTTAAAATGCTGTTCTATCAGCTGCAGGATCTCTCAGTACAGTCAAGCGAACATATTATTTCTTATTTGCAGATTTGCTTTATTGTGGTAGGATAATTAATAATTCGGAAATCAGAATCCCTACCCTTTGTACTGAGGTGCTATGGTAATATTAGGCAGACCACAACTAAATTTATTTTTTGGTTTTGCCATAAGGAAATATATAAATGTGCTTCAGCAGATAAGTGGAAGAAAATACCACTAGCTAAAAATGCCAGTGTGAAAATCCTTTCTAAAAAGCTTGGTTCTTAGGCTTTCATAAACGATTCTGATGATCAATAAAACACTGAGCCCTACCAGAAGAAAAGCAGGGCACAAAAGCCTATTTAACAGATAACCAAAGCAATGATTGAAAACATTAAAAATATTAAATAAAGTTTCTAAAACAGTGGTCACAAAATTAAAAATAAATACTGTTTTCTGCAAAGACTGTTTTTCACTCTTACAGCACACGAGACCTCCTTTTGTACTTTGGGCCGATATGTGAAGTGTTCCACACAACAGGGCACTTGAGAGGAACGGGTTTCAGACATGGTGTCTAAAGTCCTTAGCGAGTGGTAACCCCTTGGATCTGCAAGAGGTTGAATTTGCTGCTGCCAAATGTTAGTTTAAACTTGAAACGATTCAATCATTTTGCCAGAAGCTCTTTGTATGACATGGAAAGAGAAGAGGTTTGTTGTCAAGAGAATTTTGGCATAAGCACTGGAGCTCATAGCTTATAATCACCAGTTGCCCGAGTCCATGCTGGTCAGTGAGAACAACTTTAACAGGAGCCAAAGAAAAGCTTCAGCACACTTCTTGGAAGAGACTTTTAGCATGTGCTGTCAAAGCCAAGAGAAAAAGAAGGTTCTCTTCATTTCTAGCCTCCATTACTTGAGTGTGAAAAAAAAGTCCACAAATTACCGTGTGTTGCCACCAGCGGCATGTTTGCATTGTAAAGTAAAATTTGCTTACGGTTTCCCTTGAGCATGAATCCACTAAACAAATTTAAACACTAAACAGTAGAACTTTGTTCAGTCCAGAAATATAGCTTACTTCATTTCAATGTCTGCTGTAACTGTTGACATTATACACAGGGTTAATAGTGTTTCAATTGCTTCCCAGAAACTGCAAACTACAGCTACGTAATATCAACATGTCAAACTCAGCCGTCTAGTGAAGGCTCATAAAACAAACAAGATGTTTTTAGGCAGTTCAATGAAGGATCTAAGAGTTGGGCAGTAAAAAGTTACAAACCCTTTTTGATTTTAGAAAACAGTGAAAAAAGAATAGTAGTTATGGATGTCTTAGTCATTCCCAGTTTTCTAACTCTGTCCCATGAACCTGTTTAAAAGATGATAAAAAAATGTAAAACATGATGCTTGAGGAGAATACAATCAACATAATGTTATTGAGGAGTGAGAATATCTTATTGATTTGACATTATAACTACATTTATTGATAGCTTGTTTTTACGATTACGAAATTGGCTAGTTAGAAAAAACAACTATGCAAGCCTACACGATCCTCAGCATTCCAGTAACATGCTCTTGACTAAACATAATAGGATTAAAAAAATCTTACTGCATATCATTATTTCATTATGTATTTATCAGTGTGTATGGCATCCTGACAACAGATCCCATATAATTAACTTTCATACCTAGTTTCCATTCAGTTGCTGCTGAGTTAGTTGTTGCTGATCAATTTCTACTTTTCCTCGGCTTTTACTCTCTCGTTCCTCATCTTCTTCATCTCTCTCATCATTTCCACTATGATTTTTACAATATAGTCTACAATAATGAAAGACAAAAATCTCAAAATCCTTTGTTACTGTTGACGAGAATGCATCTGTGTTATTATTGGATGAGGTTGGTGCCATATAAAATATGGGTTTCCTCATTCACACTTAAAAATACAATTAGTTACAGGTCCATTTATTTTTTTCATTACTGGGTGGGGGGTTGAACACAGGGCTTGCACATGCAAGGCAAGTGCTCTACTACTGAGCTACACCACAAGCCTCTTTTTAATTTCTTTTTATTCTAAGACAGGGTGTCGCTAATTTGCACAGGTTGCCTTTGGCCCTAAAGTCTCAATCTTCCTGCCTCAGCCTCCCAAGTCTCTGAGATTACAGGTGTGTACCACATGCCTGGCTTAGTAATACTTTTTACTCTTTAGTTCTTCTAATAGTTCAGTAACCTTCATATAATAGTTCATTTGAAACAAAACCTTCAGTTTAGGATGACAGTTATCATAAGGTAATTTCTTACTCTGCCCAATGAAATTAAAAGCAAAATTATTGGCTAACTTGAAAATATCAACTTTCAGGCACATAGATGAAATAATCAAATTCTATAAATTTGTTTCCTATACAAAATTTACAGTCCCACTTTAAGAAATATATTCAATATACACTGCTACTTTCTGTTCACATTTCCTGGAACAATTTTACTCAAACTTTCAAAATGCCTTTTCATCATTAGTGCCCTTCACTACAATACCTTCATGAGTCACCGAACAGTTTCCCCACATTACACTTGGCTATGTCTCTCTTAATGTGGACGGGTGTTATAAATACACTCACTTTTTTGGATAAGATCAGATCAGATAGCTTGTCAACTACACCACACTGTGGATTTGTCAAGTACTGTTTGATTTGATTTTATCTTACTCATATTTCATATAAACTGGGAATAAAGTATAAGGGTTTGGTTAACTTCAGGTTCAACTTTGGTGTTTTAGTGAAGACACTTTGTGTGTGACCCTGCATACTTCAGGAGGCACATAATTTGAAACTGTCCCACTATAAGTGATGCTATGCTTGATCATTTGTTTAAGGTGGTAGTGACAGCCAGATTTTTCCATTGTAAAAGTGGGTTTTCCCTCTTTAAAATTAGCAAGTAATCTCTGGAGTGATTCTTTGACATCACACTGTTTCAACAACTTTCTGTTTGGATATACACCCTGTATGTTTGACATTAAGTTTTCAATAAAAACTAAAATAGGTGATTGTGGATAATCAGAGAAAGATAGGCTGATCTGAGCCGAGTTTTAGGTCAATTATACACAAGATGACAGTGGAACACTTAAAAAATTCACTGCATGCCCTCTTGTGGTCAGTAAGAGGAATTCACCATGCCAGAAATAAGTTTTGGGAGAAGGACCTGGCAACCCCTTCCCAAAAATCAATCTGCCATTGAAAACCCTATGCACAGCAGAGAAGCACTGACAATAGTGTTTCCTGTTGTACAGAGGGTCGCTATGAGTTGGATACCAACTCGATGGCACCTAACAACAACAACAACAACAAGAAATAAGTTGATCTAAAGGAGGTCTAAGGCTGGACAGGGTGGGGTACACCTGTAATCCCAGCACTTGGGAGGCTGAGGCAGGAGGATTAAGAATTACAGGCCAGTCTGGGCTAACCAAACCAAGTCAAAAAATAATAATAACTTAGGTCTAACATTTGAGTAAAGTAAAAGGCATGACTGAGGATGGGGTAACAAATGACTTCAGTGTAGTTTTGCTTAGTACTTTTTCTTCACGTCTTAAAGCATTTCTAGTAACGTTTTTGTTCCTCTTCTTCTTCTTCTATTTTTTTTTGTTGGGATGAGGTCTGGCCATGTGACCCTAGCTGGATCAGAACTCGCTATATAGCCTAGGTTGGCCTCAAACTCGTAGCAATCCTCCTGCCTCAGCCTCTCAAATGCTGGGATTTACAGGCATGTACCACAATGCCCAGTTTACATTTCCAATAACTTTCAAAGAGCTGTGGAGAATTTGTACTCTTCAAATGCTGAACACTAGGAACAATCTCTTTCATTTTTTCTTAAATCATGAGTTCAATGTCAAGAGTGAGATTTCTATACAGTGTCACTTATGAAGCAGCTTTCCCCAAAATCACCTGAATCAAAACCTTTGAACCAATTTATAGTTTATAGGAAATGGGGAGATGGGGTACATACACAAGTTAAATAGCATCATTAAATAGTAAATAGACAAATCTAGAATGTAGGACTTTTACAGGACAACTTATGAAGATTCTTCAAGGAGGGAAAAAATGTAAGAGTGGGATCGGGACTGATCCACATTATGAGAGACTTAAACATCAAATGCAGTGGATGGACGTTGTTTGTATACAGATTTGAACAAATTAAAAAGACATTTGCAGGACAACTAAAGAAAAGTAGAAATGGACTGGGTATGGGATGATACTAAGCAATAATTGTTCATTTTACAGCAGCTGATAATGGGATAGCAATTATGTGAGAAATAGCGGTATTTTGAAGAGATGCATACTGAAGTATGTAGGGATGAAATGACAAGAGATCTGGGATTCTGGTTTAACATATTTCAGAAAAAAAGACAACAGATGAAACAACTGTTGTGTTAATCTGGCAAGTGCTGACAAGGAAAGTTGTTATACTAATCTACTTGTGTGTACATTTGAAAATCTTTTTAACAGAAAGTTTCCTCTAGAAAGCCAAGTCCCTTGTTGTCAGACCAAATCTTCATCTTTTTATGGAATTATTTTTCATTTGGAGAATACTTCCTTTAGTCCCTTACATGCTCTTTACCAGTCCAGGTACCAAGGTCACAAGTGTCAACTGGTCAAATTCCTTGCTGTCTCAGAACTCACTTTTAACGGTGGGAGAATGACATTTACAAATTCACATTAAATTATTAAAAAATAAAGCAGCATAAACATATATACATCCCTCCCTTGCCGTTTTTGTTTGGTTTATTGAGACAGAGTCTCACTATGTAACCCAGGCTGGCCTCCAACTCACAATCCTCTTGCCTCTACCTCCCAAGTGTGGAGATTATAGGCATGAGCCACCATGCCTCACTTCCCATGCCTTCTTAATTATGAATACAGCCAGGACTCAGAAAGGGCTGGTAATGAAAGAAAGCCGTATTTATGGGATGAGGATGATACTTCATTCAGAAATACCCCTCCTTGCTTTTCTATGTATTTTTTCCATCCTTCTCTCCTCAAACCACTTCCACTTACATACTCTCATTTGAATTCAATAGCCTATCTGCAATGCATATTACAAGTAAATTATTAAAATACATTTCAATGTAAAAAGTAAAAAGAACAGTTTGAATCATCATGGCTCCTAGTACAAATATTTTTGTTTAGAGATGGCCATTGAAATATGGTTTTCTAACAGCTAAAAAGAAAAAACAACTTATATGTCTAAAAAAGGAAGCAATAAAACAAACTCATATACATGTATAATGGGATACTATACATGCATCAAAGCAAATGCAACTGTTTAATGTTACATAAAAAATATCTCAGATATAGTAAGTGGAAAAGATTATGAAGCACTGGATATAAGAAAATCTTATTTTCATAAATATACACATATACATAATTACAGAAATGTCTGGAAGAAAATATTCC
>VMDO01030282.1:0-21497 GCA_007922755.1 Pedetes capensis | reverse complement strand
GGAGGAGGGAGGAGGAGGGGAAGGAGGGGGAGGAGGGGGAGGAGGGAGGAGGAGGGGGAAGAGGAAAGAAAAAGAGAGAGAGAGAAAGAAAAGAAAAGAAAGAAAGAAGAAAGGAAAGGAGGGAGGGGGAAGAAAGGAGAGAGGAAGAAATGGAGGAAGGAAAGAAGGAAGGAAGGAAGGACGGAATGAGAGAAACAGAAAACACAGGGAAAATCTTTGCCATTGGATTTGGCTGACCTCTTGACTAGATGCCAAAAGCGGATACTGGATCCCTCATACACTACTTGTGGAAATGTTAAAATGGTGCAGCTACAATGGAAAATAGTTTGGCAGTTCTCAAAAAACTAAGCATAGAAATAATGTATGACCTAGCACTTCCATTACTAGGTATATACCAAAAGCAATTAAAGCAAAGACTTGAACAGTTCACTGATGTTCATTGAAGCATTATTCACAGAAGCCAAAAGGTGGAAACAAAGTGTTATATATGGTGGAATATTATTCAGCCATACAAAAGACTGAAGAACTGTTACACAATATGCTAAATGAAATAAACCAGATACAAAAGATTATCCTAAAATGTCACTTACTTGAGATACAGAGGACAACAAATTCATAAAGACTGAAAGTAGATTAGAGACTACCAAAGGCTGGAAGGCGGAAGATAGGAAATTGTTTTGTTTTGTTTCATTTCATTTTTTGTGTTGCTGGGGATTGAACCCAATGCCTCTAGGCAAACAATCTACCCCTGACCTACACTCTAGACCTGGATATGGAGTTTTGTCCCATGGATACAGTTTCAGTTTGTTGTTTGTTGTTAGGTACTGTCAAGTCATGTAGGACTTATGGCAACCTTCATAGGGTTTTCAGTGGCTGATTGTTTGGGGATTGCTTCAGGAATGTACTGCCACGTCCTTTCCCCATTTTTGCGGAGCTGGGGATCGAACCCAGGTCCTCAGAGAATGCAGAGCAATGCTCTACTAACGGAGCTAAACCCAAACCCAGTTTCTGTTTTGGGTAATGGAAAATGTCTTGGGAATCAACAGTAGTGACGGTTGGGAAACATTATTGATATAATTAATGTCACTGAACTGCATACTTATAAATGGTTAAAGTGACAAATTTAATGTTATATATATTTAAACATGGGCTATCATTTAGCTCACTTGGTAGAGCTCCGCTCTGCAGTCTCTGAGATCCAGGGTTTGATTCCCAGCACCACAAAAAATGGAAGAAGGACGTGGCAATCCACTCCCAAGGCAATCCTGAAACAATCAGCCATTGAAAACACTATAAGGGTCACTATAAGTTGACATGACTCCATGGCACCTAACAACAGCAACAACAACAACAACAACATAATTAAACACAATTTAAGAACAATGATATAATAATGTAATATAATAAAAATCCTTGTATACTGTTAAAAGCATGAATTCTGTGGTATGTGAATTATATATTAATAAAGCTGTTTTAAAAACTGATAGTTGGGTGCAATGGCACATACCTGTAATCCCAGCAACTCGGGAGGGAGAGGCAGGAGCAACCCAAGTTCAAGGCCAGCCTGTGTAACTAGTGAGACCCTAACTCAAAAATCAAAATGGGCAGAGGATGCAGCCCAGTAGTACAATACTTGCAAAATATGTGTGAGGCCCTGGGTTCAACTCCCAAGTACTTGGGAAAAAAAAAAACTAATAGAAACATCAGGGGAAATTCAAATAGCTCCCCTCATAGTGGATTTTTTTTTTTTTACAAACTTCACTGAGAAATCAACAAATCAGATAGAAAAAGATGCAAGTAGAAGATTGAATAACCCCATTAACAGTTTTCTAGTAACAATAGAATTAATCTTTTAAGAAAAGATACAAAACTTTCCCAAGATCTAAACTCTACTTTTTTTTTTTTTTTTTTTTTTTTTTTGTCATACTAGGGGTTGAACTCTGGGCTAAGGTTTGGCTCAGTTGGTAGAGTGCGGCACTGCACTCTCTGAGGCCCTCGGTTTGATCCCCAGCACCGTGAAAATGGGAGAAGGACCTGGCAGCCCATTCCCAAGAACAATACCAGAAAACAATCAGCAATTGAAAATCCCATGAGGGTCACTATGAGTCGGATCCCATTGGATGGCATCTAACAACAAAAGGGGCTGGACCCAAGGCCTCACACATGCTTGGAAGATGCACTACCACTGAGCTGCATGCCAGCCCCTTTTTTACATTTTCTTTTAAGACAGGGTCTTGCTAAGTGGTGCAGGCTGCCTCTAGCCTCGAATTCGTGATCTTCCTGACTCAGCCTCTTGAGTCACTGGGATTACAGGTACCCAAATTCAAGATGTGAAATCTTGAGTATTTCTCAAGTGCAAAAAGTACAACTCGTGCAGCCATATTCATTGGCATCAAAACAATAAGATTAGTAATTAATGACCTCCTCCATATCACAAAACACATTTTGAAATACTTTTATTTATTTTACTTTAATTATTTATTTTGTAGTACTAGGAACCTGAACTTAGGGCCTCATTCATACTTTACAGGTGCTCTACCCCTGAGCTGCATTTCTAGCATCTTTTTTATTTTTTATCTTGAGTCAGGCCTCTGGCCTTGAACTTGCAATTCTCCTTCTTCTACCTCCTGAGTGGCTAGGATTCCATGCATTCACCACTGTACCTTTGTAAAATGACTTTTTCCCCAGTGATCTTATTTGATTGGAAATTTTTAATGTATAACTTAATGAGTACCATTATGAAATTTCCATACATGCATTGGGGCTGGGATTTAGCTCAGTTGGTAGAGCGCTACGTTGCAGTCTCTGAGGTCCTGAGTTCAATTCCCAGCACTGCAAAAATGGGAGAAGGACCTGGCAATCCACTCCCAAGGCAATCCCGAGACAGTCAGCCATTGAAAACCCTATGAGGGTTGCTATGAGTCGGATACCGACTCGATGGCACCTAACAACATACATGCATTACACTGTACATTGCTCATGTTCACTTCCCCCATTACCCTCTCCGGACCCCCCCTCCCCAATCCCCTCTCTCCCCACCAATGGTCCCTCTTTTACTTGCATGCCTTTTTTGTGAGTATATTTATCTGTATACGTACATCCTGATTTTGCTGTAAGGGCAACATACGTGATATTTCTATTCTTTTTTTCATTACCCTTTCTTCTTACCCCCCTCCCCCCTTTTCTTTAGACCATTATCTTTCCCTACATAGGCCCCTTCTACTTTCATGACCTATACATTTTGATAATGAATATATATTGAAGCTTCTTGTGAGCAAGGATGGCTAGACTGCATCTTACATATTTCAGACATATAGTCAGGAAAGACCAATCCCTGGAGAAAAACACCATGTTTGAGAGAGTGTCAGGTCAGCAAAAAAAAAGGAAAGTCCTCCACCAGATGGATTGACACAGTGTCTGCAACAAAGGGCTTAAACATAAATAAGATTGTGTTCCTGGCATAGAATAAGGAAGTGTTTCAATCTGCTGTACATAGGGTCGCTATGAGGTGGACTCAACTCAATGGCACCTACCAACAACATCCAAATATAAGTTAAAACATGTGATGCCTATCTTTCTGGGTCAGGCTTATTTTACTTACAATGATGATCTCTAGTTCCATCTGTTTTCCAGAAAATTCCATAATTTTGTCCTTTATGGCTGAATAAAACTCCATGGTGTATGTATACCACAATTTCCTTATCCACTCATCTGTTCATGGACACGTAAGTTGATTCCATATCTTGGCTATTGTGAATAACATCACAATAAACATGGATGATGCTGGGATTTAGCTCAGTGGGTAGACTGCGCTGCAGTCTCTGAGGCCCCGAGCTCAATTCCCAGCACCGCAAAAATGGGAGAAGGACCTGGCAATCCACTCCCAAGGAAATCCCGAAGCACTCAGCCATTGAAAACCCCATGAGGGTGGCTATGAGTCGGATACCGACTCGACGGCACCGAACAACAACAACAAACATGGATGAGCAGGTGTCTCTGTAGTATATTGACTTATATTCCTTCAGATATATACCTAGGAGCAGGGCAGCTGGGTCATATGGTAGTTCTAGTTTTAGTTTTTTGAGGAACCTCCAAAATGATTTCCATAGTGCTACACCAATCTGCATTTCCTCCCCCAGCAATGTAGCAGGGCTCCTTTCTCACCAGTATTTGGTGTTGTTTGTTTTGTTGATGGTAGCCTTTCTGACTGGGGTGAGAGTGTATCTCAGAGTAGTTTTGATTTGCATTTCCCTTATGGTTATGGATGTTAAAGATTTTTCAAGTGATTTTTGGCATTTGTAGTTCTTCTTTTGAGAAGTCTTTGTTCAGTTCTTTCACCAATTTTCTTGATTGTATAGTTTGCTTTTCTGGTGTTTAATTTTTTGAGCTCTTGTATATTCTAGATATTCCCCTGTCTAATGTATAGCTGGAAAAGATTTTCTCCCATTCTGTAGGTTGTCTCTTCCCTCTGATAATTTTGTCTTTTGCTGTGCAAAAGCTTTTTTCTTCTTCTTCTGTTGCTTTTGTAGTATTGAGTGTTGAACCCACGGCCTCACACTTGTATGTTTTGCAAGTGCTGTACCACTGAGCTTCGCCCTCAGCTCATTCTTTTACTTTTTTGAGACAGGGTCTAGCTAAATTACACAGACTGCCTCTGGTCTCAACCTTGCAATCCTCCTGCCTCTTCCTCCTGAGTCACTGGGATTACAGTCATGTGCCACCGTGCCAGGCTGTGCAAAAGCTTTTGAATTTCATGCAATCCCATTTGTCAAGTTTTGCCATTGTTTCCTGCCATTTTGGGGTCCTATTCAGAAAGTCCTTGTCTATGAGTATATCTTGAAGTGTTTTCCCCATGTTTTCCCTGGCAGTTTCAAAGTTTCAGCTTTTATATTAAGATCTTCAATCCATTTTGAATTTATTTTTGTACAAGATGAGAGAGAGGTATCTAGTTTCAGTCTTCTACGTGAGGATATCCAGTACCATTCTTTGAAAGGGTGTTTTTTCTCCAACTTATATTTTTGGCACCTTTGTCAAATATCAGATGGCTGTAGCTGCATGGGTTTATTTCTGGATCCTCAGTTCTCTTCCATTGGTCTACACATATGTTTTTATGCCAGTACCATGTAGTTTTTGTTACTATAGCTTTGTAGCACAATTTGAAATCACAAGTTGTGATACCCCTTGCATTGTTTTTTTTCTGCTCAGGATTGCTTTAGCTCTTCCGGGTCTGATGTGCTTCCATATAAATTTTGGGACTGTTTTCTTTATTTCTGTGAAAAATGTCATTGAGATTTTTATGGGTATTGCATTAAATCTATAGATTGCTTTTAATAATATAGCCATTTTCACCAAATTAATTCTTCCAATTCATGAGCATGAGAGATCTTTCCACCTTCTGTTGTCTTGTTCAATCTCTTTAGCATTTTAAAATTTTCATTGTAAAGGCCTTTCACCTCCTTGGTTAGATTTATTCTGAGGTATTTTATTTGTTTTGAAGCTATTGTGAATGGAATTGTATTCCTCTTTCTTTCTCCACCTGGTCATTATTCATATGAAGAAAAGCTACTGATTTGTGTACGTTAATTTTGTATCCTGCTACGTTGCCAAAAGTGTTTATTCGTTCTGAGAGTTTTTGTTAGAGTCTTTAGTCTTTTAAGTATAGAATGATATCATCAGCAAATATGGATAATTTGACTTCTTCTTTTCTATTTGGATCCCTTGTATTTCTTTCTCTTGTCTATTACTGTGGCTAATTGTTCAATTACTACATTGAATAGTAGTGGAGACAGTGGACACCCTTGTCTTGTTTCTGATTTTAGGAAAAATACTTCAGTTTTTCTCCATTTTGCATGGTGTTGGCTGTAGGTTTTTCATATATTGCCTTTATTATGTTGAGGCATGTTCCTTCAATTATGAGTTTCTTCAAGGATTTTATCATAAAAGGATGTTGACCTTTATTGAAGGCATTTTCGTCATTTATTGGTAGGATCGCGTGGTTTCTGTTTCTGAGTCTGTTTATATGCTGTATTACATTTATTGTCTTACATATGTTGACCCAGACTTGCATCTCTGGAATGAAACTAATTTGATCATCACGTATGACCTTTTTAATCTGTTGCTGAAGTCAGTTTGCAAGTATTTTATTAAGGATTTTTGCATCTATATTCATCAGGGAAATTGGCCTGTAGTTTTTCTTTTTTGATGTATCCATCTCTGGTTTTGCTGGCTGCATAGAATGAGAGTGGTAGTGTTCCTTCCTTTTGTGTTGTATGGAATAGCTTAAGAAGCATTGGTGTTAATTCTTCTTTAAAGTTCTTGTAGAATTCAGCCCTGAATCCATCTGGTCCTGAGCTTTTCTTTGTTAGGAGATTCTTTACCACTGCTTCAATCTCACTGGTCATTATAGGTCTGTTTGTTTATATCCTCTTGACTTAATTTTCACAGGTCAGGAATTTACCCATCTAAGTTTTCCAGTTTTTTGGATATAATTTTTCAAAGTATTCTCCAGTAATTCTCTGGATTTCATTGCTATCTATTGCAATGTTCCCTTTTTCACCTCTAATTTTCTTAATTTGGGTCTTCTCTCTGTTTCTTTTGGTTAGCTTAGCTAAAGGTTTCTTGATTCCATTTATTTTTTCCAAGAACCAGCTCTTTGTTTCATCAATTATTTTTATTGTTCTTTTAATCTCCATTTCATTAATATCTCCTCTGATCTTTATTATTTCTTTCCATCTACTAGTTTGGGGTTTTGTTAGTTTTTTTTTCTAAGAGCTTAAAGTGCATTATTATGTTATTTCCTTTAGCCTGCTCTGATTTCTTAATGTAGGCACTCAATGCTATAAATTTCCCTCTTAGAATTGCCTGTGCTGTATCCCAAAGGTTCTGGGTTTCATTTGACTCTAAGAATTTTTTTCTCTCTCTGAATTCTCCAAGTACCCACTGGTCATTTAAGAGTAGATTGTTCATTCTCCGTGGATTTGTATAGTATCTGTAATTTCTCTTCTAGTTTTATCCCATTATTGTCTGATAAGATACATGAAATTATTTCTATTTTTCTGTATTTATTAAGACTTGACTTATAGCTTATAATCTGACCAAACCTGATTTAGAAATATGCTTAAAACCACAAAGCTAACTGCAGCACCACTATCCCCATAGAACAGATAATGGCAAGGATAATATAGAGTGGTGTTGTTAGATGCCATCTAGTTGGGTTCAATTCATGGCAACCTTATATAAAACAGAACAAAACACTCCCTGACACTGTGCCATGCCCAGCACTATTGCCAGTGCTTCTCTGCTCCTCATGGGGTTTTCAATGGTTGTTTCAAGATTATTTTGGGAGTGGGTTATGAGGTCCTTCTCCTGTTTTTTGTGGTGCTGGGGATCAAACTCAGGACCTCAGAGAGCATAGAGTAGCACTCTACCAACTGAGCTAAACCCCAGCCCCAGTAATATAGAGTAGGATATGAAATTACAAAATACTTAGGATGAAGGTATTAATAGTATTTGCCTGAAGTTAGAAGGGAGGGCAGAGAAAGAGGAGACAGGATGGTGCCTCAAGGGTGAAGTAAAAGAAGGGAAAAAGAAGATCCAGAAAAGAAATGAATGTTAGGAAGAGGGAGGGAAATGAGCTAAAGATATAAAAATGATTGCCTGATAAAGAAAAATATATGTAAACAGAATTAGGTAAATATAAGCAGAGCAATGCCTGTAGCCACACCACCGTGGTGTCCAATCCCATCAGATCTTGGAAGCTAAGCAGGGTCAGGCCTGGTTAGTACTTGGATAGGAGACCACCTGGGAACACCAGGTGCTGTGGGCTTGGGAGAAGGGCCTGGCAGCCCACTCCCAAAAAACAATCAGCTATTGAAAACCCTATGAATAGCAGAGAAGCACTGACATAGTGCCAGGCATGGCACAGTGTCAGGGAGTGTTTCATTTGTTGTACATAGGGTCACTATGAGTCTGGCCCATCTCGACAGCACCTAACAACAACAAACAACAAGTGGAGCTATGAAAAGTAGTGAGCCTAAAAGTGTTAAAGTATAGTAAGTAGAAAAATGGAGATATACAGGCAGAAAAAGATTTTTTTTAATGAAAAAGAAAAAAGGAAAAATTTACATTAGAAAAAAGAAGTGAGGAAATGAAAATAACAATGAAAAGACAGAAGATGGAAAAAAAAAGGTGAACCCTGACTTGCTCCCCTGAAACTCCAGCATCTCTGGGAGGTGAGGCAGGAGGATCTTGAGCCTGCAAAATTCAATGTGATCCTATCTCTAAGTGAAAATAAGAGAAAGGCTATGGGTAGCACACCATGGCACAGCACTTACCCCACGCAAAAACCTAGGTTCAATCCCCAGCACAGCAGGAAGAAAAAAAGAAAAAGGAAAAGGCAACAAAAGAAGAAGAAAAAGAACTAGAGGGGCTTCTCTCTGTGGCCTGTAATATGGTGGTCTGTTGAGGACAGAGTCTTTTTATCTGACCATGGCCCAGAGTTGGCAGTGCCTGCAGTTCCCTTCTGGAGATGGAGTTGTCTCCTTTCTCCAAGGGGTGCGTCTTGCTTCTGAGCAACTTTCCTGGGCCTCTTGCTGCCTGAACCACTCAGTGAGTGTCCCACCTTCTCTTTACTGTGACTGCCTGCTGCAGCTGTGTAACCTGCTGGGGTTCTAGCAGGTCACCCCCAGGCCCTTCAACAGTGATAATTCTTTGCTTTAGAGCCCCCTAGATACGTCAGTCTCACAAAATGGGTTCCCTCTCACAATGGCGCTGGGTCATGGCCCTCTGAGACACAGACATGGGAAAGAGAGTCACTTCTCTTTCCAGTCAGGAAAAGCCACTGTCTCACCAAATCCCTGAAAGAACTGACGGGCTTCAAAGACTGTGGGCTTGTCCTGAGGGACTGCCAGTCTGAAGGTCAGGGCTCTGGCTTACCTCTTTGGATGAGGGCTCTGTTTTCCCTTCCCCACAGGGAGCCCCAGCTGGAGATGTGTCCTGCTCAGTCCCTCTCACTGTTCAGCTCCATTCTGCAACCTAGGACCATCTCACAATCTCCTCTGTGGCTTGTGTGCTTTTTGAGACTTTCTTTCTTTAGAAAAGACTCCGTTCTTTCGTATTCTAACTCCTTTGTCTTACCACACCACATGGAGGCTGCCTTTAAGCAGTGATGGTAGTCTGAAATAACTTTTAAAAAAACATCAAAACAGAAATTACCAACCACTTAAAATGGATGACAGAGTGCTCCACTTTTTAAATTTGTGAAATATTTTCAAAGTAATATCCAGAGATTTAAATGCATTTGTTAGAGAAAAGGAAGATTAGAAATGAATGAACTACTACTGTAGCTCAAAAACAGGCCTGCCAACATTTAAAAACAGCTCCCTAAAAGCTGAATAAAGTGATTGACAGAGATAAAGCAGAGAGCGAAGAAATGGAAATCAAATATGTGATAGGAAAAAGACTCAGACTTGTAATCAGTAAAAGCTAAAGCTGCCCTTGAGCCAAGCAGTGCTGTGCAGTGGGACAATCACAAGGGCGCTCCATGCTGTCCTGTCCATGTGTGCTTCCAGCTTGGCAGGTGGAACCCAGCCAGAACTTCCCAGGAAGATGAGAGAAAACAAAAGCAGACAATACTGAGAAAGATGAAAGAGGGTGAAGGAAATTAAACAAGTCATAGTAGGCCAGTGTGTTATATATGATAAAAAGGTTTGAAATCATAGAAGTTATAGAGAATTTTATAGGAAAATATGAATAATCAAACAAGTGTCAAGATAGGTGCCATTGTACACACCTGTAACCCCAGCAACTCGAGAGGCTGAGGCAGGAGGAACATGAATTCAAGGCCAGAGGCAGCCTGCACAACTTAGCAAGACCCCATGTCAAAATAAAAAGTAAAAATGGGGCTGAGGGTGCCGTCCACTGGTGAAGCATGCCTAGCATGCTCAAGACTCTAGATTCAATGCAGTACTGTAAAAAAGAAAAAAGAAAGTGATAAAACCCCAGTAGATGAAAATTACAGGGAAGGAGCTATCTCCCATCAGGGCTTACCTTGAAATGCTGATGGCTGTGATGGTTAATCTTCGTTGTCAACTCAATTGGATTAAGAAGCACCTAGGGATTGGTCCCTCCTGAGAACACGTCCAAAATAAATCAGACCCAGTCTATCCATCCTTGCTTCTAAGGAACACTCTGGTTGTACTTCCTCTAGGACAGATCTGTTGGTTCTTTTAGCAATCCATGATATATTCAATATTGGTCTCCAGCACCATAATTCAAAAGCATCAATTCTTCTCCTGTCTCCCTTATTCAACATCAGTTTTCACAAGCACATGATGCAAGTGAAAATACCACAGCATGACTCAGGCACATCTTCATTTTAACGTGACATCTTTACTCTTCAACACTTTAAAAAGGTCTTTTGCAACAACTTTTCCCAATGTAATGCATCTTTTGATTTCTTGACTTCTGCTTTCATGGGTGTCGATTGTAGGACCAAGTAAAACAAAAACTTGGACAACCTCAATCTTTTTTCCATTTATTATGAAGTTGTTTCCTGACCCAGTTGTAAGGATTTTTGTTGTCTTGATGTTGAGGCATAATCCATGCTGAAGGCTGTGTTCTTTGATCTTCATCAGCAAATATTTCAAATTCTCTTCACTTTTAGCAAGCAGATTTGTATCATCTATATAATGCAGGTTGTTAATGAGTCTTCCTCCAATGCTGATGCTGCATTCTTCTTCATAAAGTCCAGTTTCTTGGATTATTTGCTCAGCATAGAGATTGAAGAGGTTGGGTGAAAGGATATAGCCCTGATGCATACCTTCCTTGACTTTATACCAGGCAATATTTTCTTGTTCTATTTGAACAACTGCCTCCTGGCCCATGTACAGATTTCTCATGGGTACAATTAAGTGCTCTGGTATTCCCATTCTTCACATAATTTGTTGTGATCCACACAGTCAAAGCCTTTGCATAGTCAATAAAACAGAGATAAACATCTTCCTGGTATTCTCTGCTTTTGGTTAATATCCATCTGACATCAGCAATGATGTCCAGAATAAGCAAAGAAGAGGAACTACAACCAACCAAGAGATACCAAAAAATGTACAATGTCAAGATACAAGATACTTTTTTTACTTGTTTGTTTGGCAAAAGCTGTAAATCTGGTAACATTTAGAACTGATAGGAGTGTAGTGGGTAAAGCAGTTTTGGAGGACAAATGAGCATAGCTACTAAAATCAAAATGTAAGATCCCTTAGACAGAAACTTCCACTTCTTGCAAATGAGCATAACCAGGCTATACAATGATATTTATTTAGCATTATCTATAATAACAATACAAACATATAAAATAATCCCAGCATCTATCCACATGGAAAGGTGTAAATAACAAATCATTATTCAGCAGTTTCAAAATGAGGTCATCCTATATGTATTAATATGGAAAGTTCTCTCAATATTATACCGTCAAGTAGAGCGAGCTTATCACAGAAGCATGAATATGTAGGACAGCAGTTATGTTAACCATTTGTGTTAACTCAGATGAAGCCCAAAGGATGCAAAAGCAAATTAAACAAAAACTGTAGAGGGAGACACACACCAGGGATTTCCTGCTCACCTTTGGGATAGACCTCAAGGTTGAGGCAGGGAGAAGGTGGCTGTCAGGTAGAACTTTCACTGCATCTGTGCAGGTTCCTTGCTTTAAATGACAGAACATGTTCATGTATTATTTGTAAAACTGGAACATAGCCAAATGTAAGCAGAGACTTTATTTGGTTCACAGCAAAGAACAGGTTGTTGTTGTTAGGTGCAGTCAAGTCGTGTCCGACTCATAGCCACCCTCATAGGGTTTTCAATGGCAGATTGTTTGGGGATTGCCTTGGGAGTGGGTTGCCATGTCCTTCTCCCATAATACTTATCTTGACCACTGAGTTCTTTGTTGTTGTTAGGTGCCGTCGAGTCGGTATCTAACTCATAGCGACCCTCATAGGGTTTTCAATGGCTGACTGTTTCAGGATTGCCTTGGGAGTGGATTGCCAGGCCCTTCTCCCATTTTTGCAGTGCTGGGAATTGAACTTGGGACCTCAGAGACTGCAGTGCAGTGCTCTTACCAACTGAGCTAAATGTGTATTTCAAAACACCAGCTGGGCCTGGATCATGCTTAACATGGACTATGGAGCTGTTTTCTCATATCACAAAAAGGTGTGAACAGAAGTGCTCTGCCCTCTGGGGTGGGGAGCATCTTGTCCCCGAAGCAGAAAAAATGGTCACCTTGTCTGTCTCTCAAGCCATGTTTCTGCTCCTTAATAATACCAGAGGGACAGAGGGACAGGGTGCTATGGTCACTTTCTAACTCTAAGACATCATGTCCAGGTCTTTGCACACAATGGTGGCTCCAGGTGTGAGTTTCTGGCTGAACGTTCACTGTCCTCTGGATTCACTTCCTGCCATCAGCAAGGGAGGGTGCCAGTGCTGCCCCAATCTCACCAGAAGGGGTCAGCAGAGTGTTTTAGACATGGCTCAGGCCTAGGGCTTCTTCCTCATGACACTTAGTGGTTTGTTGACTCAGTCCTTGAGGGCTGTGGTCCTCTCCTACAACTCCCCAGAGGGATGAGTGCAGGAAGTGGCATTCCCTTCAGGGCTGTCACCTGGTGACAGGAAGCTGAGACTGTAGATGGAGACCTGCATGCTGATACCATCTCCAGTCGCGAAGTGGATGTAAAGCGCAAGGTTCAGACCTGAAGGCATGTGGCGTTTCTCTCCCATCACCCCCAAACACTAGGGTTGTCCCAAGTGTGTAGGGAATACAGGCTGCAGGTTAATCTCTGTAAAGGCTAGTTCCCAATGTCCTCCCAGTTGGTTACCCTGGTATCTTATCTTCCTCCTTACTGTTTAGACATTTGTCTGGTGGCGTTTACCTGGGCACAAGAACCACATCTGGAGGTAACGTCCTCAGCTATAGAGGTGATCCCGAGTTGAGTGGTGACAAGCTGACTTAATTTGGTAGTCCCCGAGTGAGAGGCATGGTGGGTCTGAGTAATCAAGGTGTGTCCTAAAGCCCTAGGGAGCATGTAGTGCCCATCAGGGTGTCTCCATCATCCTCTAGAGTCTTATGTCCAATTTTATTTTGGTAAGTTCCAACCTCTTCCTTTGCGTAGTTAGGTTTTTCTGGGAGAACTGGGACTGGGGTTAAAGGTATCATTCCCATAGTCCCCACTGGTTTTAATGCAGCTTCTTTAGCTGCCCAGTCCACTGTTCAGCTCCTTTCACCTCTAGCTTGTCTCCTTTCTGATGTTCCTTGTAGTGAATAACTGCTATTCATTTAGGTAACCAAACAGCCTCTAAAAGTCCCAAATTTTTCCTTATTTTTGACAGTCTTTCCTTCTGAGGTTAACAGACCCTTGTTTATAAATTTCCCCATGTAAGAGGAGAGTAGCAAAGGCATATCTACTATCTGCATATGTATGTTTACTGTCTTTCCCTTAGTTAGGTGCAGGGCCTCAGTGAGAGCTATAAGCTCTGCATGTTGAACAGAAGTCTCATGTCCCAATGCCCGGGCCCATATTACCTGCAGATCTTGATCTACCATGGCCATACCAGCATAGCAAACTCCATCCTGGATGAAATTACTCCCATCTGTGAAGAGAGTTTCTTCTGCATCTGGCAGAAGCATATCCTTTAGATCATGCCAATGTCTCTGGTGGGCTGAAATAATCTCCAAGCAATCATGAAGTGGCTGAGTAGGGTTATCATCTAGGAGCAATGTGGTTGGGTTTAGGACCGTAGCTTTTTGAAACTGGAACTGAGGCTGATCTAGTAACAGGGCCTGGTATTCAGTTAACCTGGCATTCGATAGCCACTTCCCTTGCAATAGCCCATCAATTGCATGTGAGTCTACAGATCTTAGCGAAAGGTCAGCTTATCAGTCTCTTTCATCAGGATGGCCATGGCTGCCTCCATCCATAAACATGTTGCCCACCCAGCTGCTACTGGATTCAATCGTTTAGACAAGCAAGCAAGTCTCTTCCATGGGCCCAAATATTAAATCAAAACTCCTTTTGCTATGTTTTTCTTATCAGCTACAAAAAGCTGAAAGGGCTTAGTAACATCAGGAAGGGCAAGTACAGGGGCAGTGGTCAGAGCCTGTTTTAAGTCATCAAATGCCTTTTGTCCTACTTCTGTTCAGACTAATGGCTCATGTCCCCCTGCAGTGGCTGCATGCAAAGGTTTAGCCATCTCAGCAAATTCTAAAATCCAAAGATGACAGTATCCCACAGAATCTAGAAATTCTCATTTGCTTCCCTGAGGTAGGGGTGGGAATTTTTAGGATTGCCTCTATCCGTTTTGTTGAGGGAGACCATTTATCCTCTAGGGAGTCCTGGCTATTGTAGGCCTTGAGGGCAATGTTCATAAGTTCCTCCCCATTCTTTCCTTCAAACCCTTTCAATTTTGGATCTTTCTTTTAATGTCTGTGGCCAACTGGGCTACAAAGGCCAAATTCATAGCCCTCCAATTCTCATTTGCATCTGGATCAATAGGCATATAAGACCAGTATGCTTCTAGGAGGTATTCTAGGAACACAGCAGGAGACTGAGGAGCCCTGCTGAATCTCGCTTACCTAGAACAAATTCATAGGCTTCCCAGCAGTCCTTCATAACCTAGCTAGGAGATGCTGGCTATAGGTGTTCAGACTCAGCCTACCTGTAGCGGCATTCAGGTCCCAGGTGAGGCAGATAATAGGCAAAACGTAGGTGAGTTAGGCCTGTCGATCCAGCAATGTGTCATCATTGGGCCCAAAGACCAACTTTTGGACCTCACTCAGGATTCATTCACAATCTTCAGACTTGAAAAGAGTCTGCAGGAGTTGCTGACAATCATCCCAAGTAGCCTGGTGGGTAAGAAAACAGACTCCAAAAGGAAGGTAAGAGCTTGGGATTTTTCTGAAAAAGAAGATTCTGATATTCCTATTGTATATATCATTAGTACCTAGATAAGGCCTCCAAGAGTGACCCCCCAGGGGAGAAAAGTAGGACTGCAAAAGACTCAACATCACCTGAGTGTAGTCCTCCCAGGGGTGAACCCCGGAATCGAATTGCACTGGGAAAGTCACAGGGTGACAGAAAAGGTGAACCAACAACTCAGCAGGCTTAGTGCTTTGCAGCCACCAGAGGCAAAAAACATAACAAGTCTCTAGTCAGTCAGACCTCTGAGGGGTGTGACAGTTCACCCTCTTACAGAAAGGAAAATGCCAGTGTCCTCAGGCAAACAAATTATAGTAGTTTGGCAAAAAAGGCAATCAGAAGGAGGTTTCCCTAAATGGGAAACAAGGCTCTGAAATTCCTTATCCAAGACCTGCTCGGACAGTGTCCTAAATAAAGGGGGGGTCCCCAATCTGTATGGACAAAGGGGTCTCGAGGTTAGGGAATGCAATAGAGGCAAGACAAGACTTTAGCCCTTTACAGGAATTCCCTGAATTTGACTATTTACAAAGTTATCTAGCAACCATTTACAAAGTTATCTAGTGCTGCCACATTTTTCTTAAGTCAGCCCTTCCGCAGGCCCAACCATCTCATGACACACCTGCCCTTATCAGCTTTTATTGAGGCCTAGTTTCAAGGAACCAGAGTGATTTTGAAGGGACCTAGGCCTGCTATCACATTCCCCACTTATATGAATTAAATCATTGACTTTTGATTCTGATTTGGACCTACAGAATCATACCTAGGCTGTTGTTGTAACACTAACAGTTTTATAGACAAAATTCATTCACTCACATAAGACATTATTTTATTAATTAGGCAGGCCCCTAAAGTGACTCTCATTAATAATAATATTAAGGGGCCAGCTAGAGCAGACAATAAAGTAGTCAACCAGGGAGACCATGAGAACAGAGACTGATATCAGTTTTTTGTTTTTTTTTTCAGTAACCTCATTGTACTTAGTCTGTAAGTTTTGTTTTGTTTTTTTTCTTAAAAAGTTAAATTCCTTAATCTTTTATTCCTGGTATGATTACCATAATTTACAGGTCAATATGCCTGGTGTAATTAAAAAGACAAAACTACAACAGATAAAAGACCTTAGGAATGTATATCTAATTGATATTACATTGCATTAATCAATAGCTGCACTTTTTTGCAAACCGTGGCTGGCAGTCCTGAGCAAGAAGGGTTTAAACCCTGTTTAAATTGCAATTACTTTTCTGACTATGGATCATTGTTCCTTCTGTGGCAGATTTTTATAGTTCCTCTGTTGAATTATCCTGTAAGACAAGGTAAAGGGGGGGCAGAAGGTTTAGATTTATTTTCTTTCTTTTGTTCACAGAGGGCCAGGATGGTGGTGCTAGTTTACTGCGAGACCAGGAGCAGCTCAAGCCAGCTTGGAGGGTCCTCCATGAGATTCTGCCAGATTATGATATAGGGAACCTAGTCTGGGTGCCCAGGTTTTCCAAAGATAATATCCTTAGTCCTGTAAATAATAGATAAGTCAAAAGTACCAACCTCTGGCCAGCCAACATTAAAAGTGGGTTATTCATTCCTGCAAAAGACAGTTTTCTTTTCCTGATCTCAAGTCCAAGGCCTGATGCCCTCTCTCTAACGTCTTTGAAATGGTCGAGGAAAAGGCCTAAAGTTGTCGTCTGCATCTGTCCCATTTCTAACCTCGCTAAAAACACACAGAGAAGAGACACAATAAGCAATAACACAATTATATTCCCTGGTGCGCACAAACAAAACCACAAGTGAGACAGTGGCCTAGTGCCCCATGGCGGGAGCAACCCATCTTGTCTCTCCAGATTTATAAGAGGGATTAGATCCCTACCGAGCAGACACGGAACGTCTTCCAAGTCCTCCAGGCTAGGGTCTCTTAGCACGTCCGCCAGGATCCCAATAGGCTGATTACAGATTAATTCAGAAAGCCAAGGCCAGTACAAAATGATGGTAAGATTGAATTACTCACCAATCAGTCCTAGGCTCTACAACCTGTTGGAGGTCCCTGGGAGCTCTTGGGGGATCCCGGACGAGCCCCCAAATGTTATGCCCAGAGTTTAAGTTTACCCCAAAGATTACCAGGGAGTCCAAAGTCACATGCAAGAACAAAGAGCCTTTATTAAAGCACAATCTCGAGGGTGCCACACTTCACTGACGCAGTGGTTTAGTGTTGGAACCCCGACTCATTGCTGGGTAAAGGTTTTTATTAAGGGTTACAGGTGGGGGTAGGGATGAGTACAGGATTCTGGGTTAGGTTGGGTTGGCAGTTGGAGATTGGCTGGGGTACTAGCCTAGTTGCTTAAGCATGTTATCTGTTTCTGTCAGGGGGTCTGGTAGTCCTCAGCAATTACAGCCTGCAGCTGCAGCCCTTTGATCTATGCCTTATCTCCTGGAATGTAGCTCTGTGGTTTCTCTAAGAATCAAAGTGACTCTGAGGTCAAACTTTAGAGAAGATATGGTATTTGAAATGGTACCTGTGAGATGGTGTCCTTGGACAAGATAGGGTCACTCAGGCTCTTGATCAGCCTGGGCATCTCAGCAGGAAGGGCTGTGCAGTCTTCTGGTCACCCCTCTGTGTGGTGGAGGCAGCCCCATCCTAATTTTACAGATGTTCAGAGAGGTTGAGGCAGTTGCCCAGTGGTACACAGCTATGAATGGCTGAGGCAGGGCATGGTGCCTCTGAGCCCTGTGCTCCTACTACGGAGCTGCAGGTCCAAGGCAGCCTTCCGGGAGGGCTTGGAGTTGTGCATGTGGTCCCCAGGGACTCCTGAGGGCCTGGTGCAGTTCTCCCTGCTCAAGGGATCAGGAGGTGGCACTGCCGGGGCCAGGAGGGGACTGGCTGCAGGCTGAAGCCCAGACTATGGTCTGTGGAATGCCCAGGTCTCCCTGGTTCAGTCCACATAGGGAGGGCCAGGTGCTCATCCAGTGGCCTGATCTCTGCCTGCACTGGCAGTATGGAGTCGCCTCTGTCCTCCCTACTGGGCTTCAAGGAGGGTTTCTGAGGAGCTGGCCAGAGGAAGGGACACGTGGGCATGGGCTGTGAGCTGTTAGCTGTGCTGCATCCCTGCTCTGCCCTGGAAGCCCTTCTTGACTGGTCTAACTTCCACCAGGGACAGCATGCTGCCATGGGGTCGTTTTTGCCAAAAAGACCAGAGTGGACTTCCACTTCCTGGGAGCAGCACCATGAGCCTCCATGCAGTCTCCGCATCCCTTCCCTCTTTCCCAAGCCTAGCAAGTCCCAGATGTGGCCCACAATTTGGCCCTGAGTTCCTGAGGCTGGCTTCTGGAGTGAGAGACATCCCCTGCCCATGCTGAGCCCGAGCAGTGGGTGCATTTGTACCAGCAGCCGGGTGCAGCCAAGCTGACCAATCAATGCCAGCTCATGTGGGAGGGGAGTTAGAAATCCACCCTGCAAAGCAGAGGTAGGGAGCCAGGCCAGAGAGGAGGCGATGTGGAGGGACGTTGAACAGAACTGGTCCAGGTCCTGTTTAGCTGTGCGGTGGGGCCATGTTGCTGTCCTAGGCTTTATAGCAGGTCCAGGGGCTCCTGGTGGGGGGCTAATGGCAGGGGTCTGGTGGTCTGAGGCCAGAGCCCGGGGCTGAGCACACTGGTCAGGAGTGGCTGGGCAGGCAGGACCAGGGCAGAGTTACATGGAGAAGACCAGGGTCCCCCACTCCCAGGCTCTTCCCCAAGAGTCCAGGCAATGGGGAGGTGAGTAGAGGCAGGCCACACTTTGCAGGAGGAGAAAGGCCTCTTTGAGATCTTGGCCGGGAAGAGGGAGACTGTCACTAAGTCACAGAGGCAGGGGCTGTGATGGCAGCAGAAGCCGGTGTTCTGTCTAGCATTGAGAATAGTGTCTCTTTCAAAGGCACAAGGCAACCTCATGGGGACATTTATCTCAACAAATATGAAGCCCAGCCACAGAGATTTGAGGGGAAGGAAGACAGGTCTGTGCTCCTTGTTAATTTCATGGTTGACTCCCCTGCTCTTTGTGATTACAGCACTCATGACTGGAGGCTCTCCCTTTCCCCACAGCCACTCCTTCTCTTTCTTCGTCCCATAATGTTCAGTCTCTCACTCCAAAGGCCAAGGTCCCTGTGAGAATATGTTCATTTTGCCTTTTGAGATGGTTGATCTTCATTGTCAATTTGCCTGGCCTTGGAGTCACCAAAGAGATTGGCAAGGCCACCTCTCAGGGTGTCTGTGAGGGTATTTCCAAGAGGTGAAGACTCATCCTGAATGGGGGTGACACCACACATGGGTGGGGGCCTAGATGGAGTGGAAAGGGAGGCAGGAGAAAGCCAGCAGAGTGCCAGCTTCCCTTATCTCCGCTTCCTGGCCACAGGGATGTGAACTGCCCTCCCTGCAGTGATGGACAGAAGCTTCCGAAACCACAAGCAAAATAAATCTGCTCTCCCTTAAACTGCTGTGTCCAAGATTTGGTCACAGTGATGCAAGAGTCACTAAAGCACCTGTCCTGGGGCAGGCAGCAGTGAAGCCAGGATGCTGTTGGTGACAGTGACGGTGAGGAAGCAAGAGACGTCCTATACTCCAGGCAGCCACGTGGGCCAGGCTGGGGCTGTGTGCGCACTTCCCATACCCTCTTTTGAATTCCCCAATAGCTCATGGGGGCCCTGCCGCCTGGACTGTGGACTCCATGGGGGTGAGGTCTGTTGACCACCACAGCCAAACATACAGAACAGGGTCTGGTATGTGGTGTATGCTCAGTATTTGTTTTTAAAAAGGAATGTCATCATCCACATTTTATTATTATTTTAAGACAGAGTCTTGCTGTGCTGCCCAGCCTGGGACCCCTGGACTCAAGAGCTGCTCCTGCCTCAGCCTCCAGAGTGGATGGGACCACAGGTGTGTGCCAGCTCACCCCTCCACATTTTTAAATGATGAAACTGAGGCTTGGGAGGTGAGATGTGCCCAAGCCTACTCAGCTCTTAGGAGGCAGAACAGGAGTGGAAACTCCAATCTCTCCAACACAAAAGGTTGATATCTGCCTTTGCAGTTGGGAATAACCCCGCCTTTCCTCCTGGGTCAAGGTGGACAGGAGAGTGGATTTGGAGAAAGAGGCATCTGCACAGGTGCAGAGGAACTCATCAACAGGATGGGCTACGTGGGGCTGATGGTGGTTTAGGCTGCACAGTCATTTAGAAGCCCTTATGGCAGGCTGTGTTCCCAAAGGTGGCCCCGAGGTGATATTCATGAATGAGTCTCCCCTTGCCCTGGATGGTCCTCAGTAACTCCCTCTACCAGGAGCATGTGACTTCTGGGACAGGTCCTACAGGCAATGCAGCTTCCTCCTGGACTTCTCCCTCGATACTTCATTCACCTTCAGAGTCTGAGCTGGCAGGTGTGACATCTGGCTCCCCTGAGACCACCATGTTGGAGATGCCACATGGAGAGGCCACCAGAGGATGTCTCAAAACACCCAGTGTCCCAGCCCCCAACAGTATGGGGGGAAGCTGCCAGACATGCAGGGAGGAGGAAGCCAGCTTCCACGGGGATCCTGCTCCAGCCTTTGAGCCCAGCTGGTGCGAGCAGAGAGGGGGGAGGCTCCCCCAAGTCCACTTAGATCCAACTCTGAAAGCTGCATGAACACAGTGGTGCCTCCAGATACTCCTGGTGGGAGCAGGGCCTGTGGAGCAGGTGAAGGGGGTGTGGCCCGTGGGGGCTACTGCACAGAAAGCCCGCCTCCATGAGCCCTGGTCGCCAGATGTGGCACCGGCACCTCCCGCCTGTGCACCCCGTGCCCTGGTGCTCTTCTGCCACCCCAGTGGGGACTTGGCTTCCGTGGGGCCTTCCCCTGTTTACCAGGTCATTACCATCAACCTCAAGAACCTTGTATTGGGGCTGAATGTCCCTCCAAAGTTCATATGTTCAAATCCAACCCCCAACATGTAACAGTGAGTGAGGGACTGTGGGAACATAAAAAGGCCATGAGAGTGTAGCCTCATGAGTGGGATTGGTGCCTTTATAACAGGTGCCTGAAAGGCATATTCCCCCCACCACCACCATGGCAGGACACAGCCCTGAGGAGTCAAGAGGCGCCTTTGCCTGTCATCTGTTGGTGCTTTGGCCTTGGACTTGCCAGCCTCCAGAACTGTGGGAAAGAAATTTCTGTTGTTCAGAGGTTACCTAGTCCATGGTTAGAGTGGTCTGAATAGATTAAGATTCCTTGACAGTAACCTCACCTTAAAAATACCCTCTTGAGTGTTTCCCTTATGCCTCTTTTTTTGCTCCCATTTTAAACAAAATATGAAAAAAAAAAAAAAAAAAAAAAAAAAAAAAAAGCTGGGCATGGTGACGCACACCTGTAATCCCAGTGGCTCAAGAGGCGGAGACAGGAGGATCGCAAGTTCAAGACCAGAGGAAGTCTGCATAATTTAGCAAGACCCTCTCTCAAAAAGAAAAAAAATGGGCTGAAGGTGCAGCTCAGTGATCCAGCACCTGCAAAGCATGCAGGTGCAAGGCCCTGGGTTCAACCCCCAGTACCGCACAAAA
>VMDO01030281.1:0-21487 GCA_007922755.1 Pedetes capensis | reverse complement strand
CACCTGCATCTCCATGTTCAATGCAGCGCTTTTCACAATAGCAAAGATATGGAATCAACCAAAGTGCCCTTCAACAGAAGAATGGATAAAAAAACTATGGTATATATACACAATGGAATACTATTCAGCAATCAAGAAAAATGAAATAGGGTCATTCGCAGCAAAATGGATGAAATTAGAGAAAATTATTTTAAGTGAATGAACACAAGCTCAGAAAGAGAAACAACACATGTTCTCACTCATATGAGGGAGCGGACTCAAAATTACAAGAAGGAAAAATCCTTCTCAAAGGTCAGATCATAATAAAAGGGGGGGAGGGAAGATAAGAATGAGGTCAATATAAATGGACTAGAAATCGCATGTAATTGTTCTAACAAGATAAAAACAAAGACCACTACAGGAAAAGTTTCTATCTTAAACAGAAATGGAACCCAAGGACATATAGAAAAATACTACATAGTAAAAGATAGAGAAGACTTGGATTGGAAACTTAGATGGGAAGGCGGGAGGGGGGGAACATAAGGGAGGGTAAGGGGTAACCTATATGAATAATGTTTATCAAATTGCATATATGAAAATTGTCACAATGAAAAGCATGTCAAAATGAATCACATTATGATGTACATTAAAATTTTCTAATAAAAAATAATTTTTTCCATATACTGAAATCATTATCAATAATTGTGAAATACATTGTATATCATTTATCTGCCATGTAAAGGTAGAATTCCTTTCATGTATATCTCTACACTGCCAGAAGTAAATAAATCCTTTACTCACTGTTACTGTAAATCAAGTCAATTTATAGTCGCATGATATCTTTTCTGCATTTTGAAACACCAGCACAATTCAAGAATTAAAGGTATATTAAGTTCTTCTAAGACAAGGTGAAATCTAGGCTGCTGGAAGGAACTATCTCAGTTTGTTTCCCACCGTCTTTTGAACCAAAACGCACAATTTATTTGAACTTAACATAATTTCGCAGCCATTGAATGACATTGAATGGCCTGCTATTGAATTAATTTGTACATTGTTGTTGTTGTTGTTAGGTGCCATTGAGTCAGTATCCGACTCATAGCGACCCTATGTACAACAGGCGAAACACTAATGTAAGGGCTTCTCTGCTATTCATAGGATTTTCAATGGTGGATTGAATTTTGGGAGTGGGTTGCCGGGTCCTTCTTCCAGTTTGTGCTTTAGTGAACTTTTTTCCCTCCCCTGTAACTTCATGCATCATTGTAGTTGCTTGGGTGATGTTTAAAAAAAAAAAAAACCTACATCCCTCTTGATCAAGGTTCTGCAAAGGCATTTTATTGTTGAGACAGGTGGTGATGGGGGAACTTGGTAGCTTTCACAATTTGTTTAAAATAAGGATAAAATCTTAACATGAAAATTAATCTGGTGAAACTAAAATTTTCTTCTCTTCAATCTTTCCAACTCCAGTGAGGATGCTTATTGGATGTGGAGCAAAGCCAGCTTCACGAGTAAGTTGGTGAGCTAAAAGGGAGCAGAGAATATTCACCTTTGGCTTCATGTACTTTTGCCTTTCTATAATTATTTTTTGCTGTTTTGTTTTGGTCAGGAGCAGAGTGGAGTATTTTTTATTTGTTTTGCCAGATGTATTAGTTTCATAGCTATAGAAACACTAATGATACATAGATGTCACATTGAAGTCAAAAGTGCACCTGACTCATGCCATGATGTTTTCAGTAGCACCATATGGTTGTGAAAGCTGGACATTGAATAAGAGAAACAGGAAAAGAATTGAATTACAGTACTAGAGACTAATATTAAATATACCATGGACTGCCAAAAGAACCAACAGATCCGTCCTAGAAGTGCAACCAGAGTGCTCCTTGGAAGCAAGGATGGCTAGACTGTCTTACATCTTTTGGACATGTTGTCAGGAGGGACCAATCTCTGGAGAAGGATATCCTGTTTGAGAGAGTGGTGGGTCAATGATAAAAAGGAAGATCTTCAACTAGATGGATTGGTAGAGTGACTGCAAGAGTGGGCTTAAATTTAAAAAGATCATATGTATTACACAGAATTGAGGAGGGTTTCATTCTGTTGTGCATAGGGTTGTTATGAGTCAGACCCAACTTGATGGCACCTAACAACAGCAGTGATATATAGATAGTGCCAAATATAGTCCACAAATTCACAGTTGATGTTGTTGTTGTTAAGTGCCCTTGAGTCAGATCCAACTCATAGCGACCCTCATAGGATTTTCAATGGCTGATTTTTCCAGAATTGCTTCAGGAATGGATTGCTACATCCTTCTCTCATTGTTGAAGTAATGAAGATTGAACTCAGGTCCTCAGAGAGTGCAGCTGAGCAAGTAAAATATTCTGAATGTTACCTTTTGATAACTTAGCACCATTTACATTTTGCTTCCCCATTCTATCTCAGGAGCATAAACCAAATTTCAGTCAACTGCAGCTACTACCCATTGGTTCCCAGGGCAAAAACCTAAGTGAGTACATCGTGCCAAGGCTTGGAAGGGGGCTGCCATCTGGCTTTCCCTAGCAATTGTCCACTGAGACATTTCCTGTAATGTCCATGACTCCATCTGGTCCTTATTTGTCAGTCCACTCGGGGAATGAGGTGGTCTTCATTCAACCCTGCCATGTCCTGCTATGCTAGTCAACCTGTTCCTCAGGAACCTCTGCAAGGCCACCTGTGACTCTCTATGCTTCTACCAGACCCACTCTACAGCCTCCCCTCCTCTGTGGTCCTGCTACATACAAAAGTCTCATGTCCATCAAAGCCTACGTAGCCCATGTTTTCCCAAATCCCTATGGATTTATGTAGATCTAGGGGACAGAGCTCTTTACCCCCATGATCTACCAAGGTTTCTTCTCAATTCACTTCCCTTCTTTCCTCCTTCTACTCTCTAGTTCAGAAAAATGCCTTCTGGTTTGAGAGCAGAATCCTTCATTCTTCAAATCTTTAAACTTTTTTGACTGACCCTCACATCTCCTTTGCTCTCTTGTGGCTTAAGCTTTTGGAAACTAAAATCAAAAATACTCTCACTCTGTGATATCCCAGAGGCTATGAGCAATAAATCACCTAGCCATTTGAATTCAGGTTTGACAACAAATACTAGTGTGGATGTGGTGAAAAAGGAATGCTTTTACACTGCTGGTGGGACTGTAAATTAGTTCAGCCATTATGGAAATCAGTATGGAGGTTCCGCAGAAAACTAAAAATAGAACTACTATATGACCCAGCTGTAACATTTCTAAAAATATACCCAAAGGAAGATAAGTCATCATACCACAAGGACTCTTGCACTTCCATGCTTATTGTACCACTCTTCATGATTGCACTGGTATGGAACCAGCACAAATGTATATCAGTAGATGATTCAGTTAAGAAATTTGATATACATACACAATGGAATATTATTCAGCAGGAAAATGGGTGGAACTGGAGATGATTATAAAGGAAATAACTCAGATTCAAAAAGGGAAATCCTGCATGTTCTCAAACACAGGAGCTAGATCTACCTTAAGAAAAAAATATACACACATATATACATATATATATATATAACATATATATAAACCTATATATATACATATATATAACATATATATAAACATATATATATATATACATACATATATATAAACAATGCATACCTAAGATTGGAAAATACAAGTGGACTCAACATGAGGAAGGAGGAGGCTGGTGGAAAGAGAAGGGCCATGTGGAAGGTGGGAGGGGGAAGGTGAACAACATAGTTGTAAAGAGGGAGAGAACAAGTACAAAATACAGGATGTAACTATGAAAATTCCCTAATGAAGTTCACATACTGTATTCAATTTTTTAATATCATATTATATTTTGTAAGCCTGCAGCCATACCACCCTGGCATAGGAAGCTAAGCAAGGTCAGGCCTATTTAGTACTTGAATGGGAGACTCCCTGGGAACACCAGATGGTGTAGGGAGAAGGATGTGGCAGCTGACTCCCCCGAAACAATCAGCCATTGAAAACCCTATGAGTAATAGAGAAGCACTGACATAGTGCCGGGTATGGCACAGTGTTGGGGAGTGTTTCATCTGTTGCACTTAGGGATGAGTCAGACCACACAAGATAGCACAACAACAACAATAACAAGCCTCATAAATATTCATGATTATTGATACATACTAATCAAAAAAATTTTATGTTGTTTAGTGAGATGAAAATGTCAGCCACTCGGTTTTGATGATTGCACACTGTATATATGAATGAAATTATCATGCTATACCTGATAAACATGTACAACTAAAATACTAATTGGAAATATGAATTCAGGTTTGAGGTGGTACCAGCTTGGAGTATACAGAGATGAAAAGAAGCTTCTAGTAGAAGAAAGAAAAATAATAGTTAATGTAATAATGCTAACAATTACAGAGATTTCCGTCTGTAGATGGTAATGCTGTACTTAGACATCTACAACAGAGAAGGCCAAATGCAACAGGCCATAGTCACAATTTTCTCCATCAATTTCCATCTTTGATACTGAATATCTTCTAAGCTACCTATTTTTCTGGGTTGTGAGATGATAAAACAAGGCCTCACATCTGAAGATTCTTCTGCAATAACAAATCATTTTCTCATTAGGTCTATGTCAGGGATGCTGCAGAAACAACTCCTGTACCAACTAGGGAGTGAAATGAATGAAAACCACATTTCTTTCAAGGCCGCTTGCAGGTGGTCTTGCTTTCTGTAGTACAAAGGGACACCAGCAGAGAATATTTGATGTTTTAAAAACATTGACTCATTCTAAATTTGGCTTTCTAAAAAATTTGTTCTTTGTCTACCTTCCCTTGAATAAAGCTGAGGTTTTTGTTGTTGTTGTTAGGTGCCAATGAGTCATATCCCACCCATAGCAACCCTAAGTATTACAGAACTAAACACTACCCAAATCTGTGCCATGCACATATCTTTTTTATGTTTGAGCCTATTGTTGCAGATACTGTGTTTATTCTCATTTTGAGTCATGCCACATCAGCAAAAGGAGGTCCCAGGGCTGTACTCCATTTTCATCATTAGGGTTGACTCTACTTTGAGGTGGCAACTCTTCCCCAGTCATTTCTTGAATTCCTTCCAGCCTGGACTATAATTGGTGGTGTTTCTCTGATACTCATAGGGTTTTCAATGGCTAATTGTCTTCAGGGTGGGCTGCTGGGTTCTTCTCCCTAATCTGTCTTCATCTGGAAGTTCAGCTGAAACCTGTCCACCATGGGTGGCCATACTGGTATTAAAATACTGGTGACATAGCTTTCAGCATCACAGCAACATGCAAGCCCCACAGTAGGACAAGCTAACAGACAGGTGGGGGAAAGCTTGGGCACATAGGCTATATTTAAACTGTAGACCCCACCCATGTGCATGTTGTCCACCAAGCTTTCTCTGTGGCTTTTACTTTTTGGTGGCCTGGTGAAAGAAAAAAATCTACCTCTATGTTTCATGAATTGTCTTCTCTCAAAATCTGTTGTCAACGTCCTTTCCAGGACATTTTTTATTCATTCAGTCAACAAAACTTATCAATGTCCTCCTAATACAATTCCCAGGCATTTAGGATATTAAGAAATGAAAATGATAATCTTTGTCAGGAAGAATTTACAGTCCAATGCTGGAAACATTCTCTGCCTATCTCCTCTCTCTTTCTTTTACTCCTCCACATACTATATATATATATATATATATATATATATAGTAATTATTTTATAGAATTCTGTATAATTTGACATTATAAGCTTCTCTAAAATGAAGTATATTTCTTGCTTCTTTTACCTCTGAAATACGGGTTCTATATAGTAAGTGTTATTTACTAGCTATATTATCCATATTTTGCTGCATGCTACACATTGTTGCTAGAAAAATGTGATTTCAAAATCCAAAACTCCATCATAGGGGTAGTGGATGTGTTTCAGTAGTAATGGGAGAGCACTTGCCTCACATCCAGGAAGCTTTGGATTTGATCTCTAACATCATAAAAAATTATATTTATAAATGTTATCCTCTATGATAGCTTAATTAGGAATAAAAGAAAGTTTTAAAGGGGAAGACTAAATTTTCTATATTTTAATTCACTATGATCTTACTGTTTTCGCTACACCTTGCTTGTCCATGAACCATAATATTTATCACTGTCAGATCTCAATCACAGATTTTTTTCATAATCCTAGTAAGGGTAATTTTCCAAGATCATTAGCTGGTGTGCACTGACATATGGGATATTTACATATTTATAGGTTTGTACATATTAGACATAGGGGATATTTACATATCTATAGGTTTGTACATATTATTAATTCAAATGCAGAAAAATCACACATCATCTCATATACAAAAACACTGAAATTTTATTTGTTTGTTTGGTTGTTTATCGTGCCTAGGGGTTGAATCCAGTGCCTCACACATACTTTGCAAGGGCTCTACCATGGGGCTGCATCCCCCAGCCTGTCTTTAGTTTTCAGTTTTCGAATCAGAGTCTCCCTAAATTATACAGGCTTCCTCTGGCCTTGAACTCATGATCCTCCTGCCTCCACCTCCCAAGTTGCTGCCATTACAGGCATGCACTGCTGTGTCCATTTGATCATTTTGATATTTTTAATTAAGTAGGCCATCAAGACCGGTTTACATACATTTTCTAGCAAAAATCTGACCTCTCAAATATGCCATAATTCATCTAGCAACTCTTTCAACTTATTCTTATGCCATGAGAGATGAGGATAGTAGGCTAAGCTTAAATATATTCATGAGCAAGAACTTCATTATTCCTCTATCAGGAATATACCCAGCTTCCTGAAATATTTCTAACAGACTACTGACATTTTGCTACATGACAATTTTCTACTTTGCTTGAAGTTTTTACTCAGCTGATATTTGGGAAAATGCACATGCTGCAGTTTATTCACTTTGGAAATTATTTCAGAGTGAAGAGTGATCTCCAAAATAAAGCCTGTTTTAGCCACACATAATATTTTCCCCAGAAGTGCCTATAAAGTCTACTAAAATAAGAAAGTGCTCATTATTTTTGATAAACAGTGAAGACTAGAAATTCATATTTCATTTTAATACCAGAAGTGTGGAGCTGAGATACAGTAGCAGGCTTTTTCTGCACAGCATAATGGCCTATTATTTTACGAATTACTATTTACTTTGTGTCTGTAGCTTAACCCTGAGTAAATTCTACCTTTCTTCTTTTGCTAGCTAAGTAGGGGGAAAAAAAATACCTCAAACCCTACCAAGTGTCAAAGCTGCCTTAAAATATTGGTATTTAAAGGAGGTATAATACCAATAAGTCTGAAGCAATTACGAGTTCTGAATGAAGATACACAGGACTATGTTATGTAGTTTCTGACAGAAATCTTAAATTAGTACAGCAACACTGATGGCCTAACTTTCCCAAAGACTACAAGAAAATAGTGTTGTCAAACCTTTAACTCGTGATGATGGCACTTAGTAAGTATTGTTCTAATAAAGGGGCAAAGAGTACATGAGTTTCTCCAATTCTTGAATTTTTTTTTTTTTCTGGTCAGAACTTTGAAGTTTTTAAAGCTTTGTTCTCTTCCTCTCTGCCAGGCCAATAAAAAGAATTATTATTACTACCACATTTGTGTCTCTTGGATTTTATTTTTGGCTCATGCAAGCACTTTTACAACATGATGTTGGTTGAAGGAGCAATTAGAATTAAGGAGCCTTATCCAACAATTACAGCACTTATTGCAATTATAATAGTAACTGAGTAAGTTGACGATTTACTGAATTACCCAATACTAGATTTTTATTTTGCTTTTAAAGTTATCAAAAGCCTGATGCTGGAGGTTTGTAATGACTTTGTGGTAGCCAGAGTTGAAGTCTGAAGCCTTGTCTGCCACACTGTTAGCCATCAAAGGAGGCCTGTCCCACCAAGCTCTCCATTTTCACAACAGGATATCTGGTTTCTTTTATGAGGATACAGCTATGTTAATTTGGTTTAGTGGTTTGTTGGAGGTAAGCAGGCTCTTCACAGCACAAACACCAAAATCCCCTTAAAGCAGTTCCTTGTTAATAGCTGGGGTCTGATTGGCAGATTTGCATTGTAAAGTGTGATTTGGTTGGATAAATATGTTTAGTCTAGTAAGCACTTTAGTGATTGAGTGTCTGTTAATGGATAAAGGTGGATTATAGTGAAACCTCTACAGGCTGTCATTGGGCACTTAGCATTGTGAGATGTCAAGGGCAATGGAGAACAAACTGACACTGCAGAACAGCTGAAGAGCTATTAAATGTTTAAAATATGCAGTGCTAATATTGGACTTTAAGTTTCAGATATTAATTTTGATAGAGGAGATAGACCAGCAAATTTGATGATTGGGGCTTTTGTACCTTAACAACAACAAATGAGAATGTCCTAGATGTACTCTTAAAAACTGGGCATCTTTCATTGGACCCCAAAATCAGAGAGAACTGACACATAGGAAGTTGAGTGTTTACTTGACATCCAAGAACGAATCCAACTTCTGCTGAAATCTTTGCATTTGAATAACCTGCAAGCAGAACAGTCATCAAAGAGAATAAAAAAATACTTCAGAATAATTGCTGAAGAATGTTGACATGTGTGTTCATAAGTACACATGCATATGTAGAGTATTTTATACCTTTTTTGAAAAAAATACCCTGTTGAAAGAATTAAGGGTACTAATTTACTCCCCCGCCCCATCTCCAAGCATCTGGAAATGAAGACTTTTCCATTTCTTCCTTTTGAAAAAGGGTACTGGGATTCTTCATGAAAGCCACCAGAATATGTCACTTTTTTCTTCTCAGGTGAACATGCAGAGGTATTTTTACGAGGTGAAAATATCAGCTTACTTCAAGGATCTAAATGGCATTTTAACATCCCAGGCTCTGGGAAGAGGATGCTGGATCGTCTGCTCCTAGTCAGTCATGAAATGCTTAAGAATTCAGGAACTATTATATTTTTGCGGATTGGCTTTTCAACTAAAGACAAACATATTTCAACCATCTTTCTTCAAGACACTTCCAGAGACCGCTTATGGCTCACCAATTTTTTATTAGCAGCAGATCCTTAGGCATTTATCAGAACACTAGGGCTCAAGACTATTATTCCAGTTGGTCATCCATTGATCTTGAGCCACTGGTGTCTGCTTGGTGAAGTGGACAAGAAGGAACCAGGAACAACATTCTGCAAAACTGAGTTATAGTGCAGACAAGAAAGGGGGATTTTCTAAATTCTTTTATCTTCCTATTCAATATTTCAAGAGGCAGTCCTGGGACTCTTAACCATAGCATTTCACATAAAGGAAGGAAAAACTAAACAGGAACATGAAGAGGAAAGTTCACACCTACTTCCAGTAGAGGAAAAGACAGATCTCTGGAAATCTGAGCATAGTCAACCATACAGAAATTCACCTACCTAAGACAACTTGTTAAATGTCTGCATCTCACTAAATTTACCAAATTAGAATAAGATTTCTTGCTTTTTTCCCCAACGTATGTAACAATCAATTCCTTCTTTGAAATTCCTCTTCAATCTATTCTTCACTTATATAAACTCATGGATGTTTTCTTTTTTTAGCTCTTTTATTGATAAATATTGGTGGGTGTGCAGAGTAATAAAGCATTTGCTAATTCCATTGTACAACTATTATATTACTTTTAGTTATGCTTTCATCAACTTACAGTGTTTATCGAATCCTTTGATTAGTATGTAGTAAAATTCGCATGCAATTATAGATTATATTCCCTTATTTGTCCCCATGTATTCATAAAGTTGTATCATTTATATTGAGATTATACTTTCCCCCTCTATCCCTTTACATTATTCCCCCCCTTCTCACCTTCCACAACCTTTGCTTTCTCCCCACCCAGTTCTGTCCTCCCTTCTTTCTACTATGCTTGTATTTTCCCTTCTTAGCTAAGTCTGATTGTTCATATATATATATATATACATACATATATCATATAGAGTACTTTACTTCTTTTAAGAAAGACTTAGCTCCTACATATGAGTGAAAACATATAGGATTTCTCTTTTCTCTACTTGCTTAAGATGATATTCTCTAGGTCCATCCATTTTGCTGCAAATGACATTATGTCCTTCTTTTTTATTGCTAAGTAATATTCCAATGTGTATATGTAACACAATTTTTTATCCATTCTTATTCTTCTCTTGAGGGACATCTTCATTTACTCTATACCCTTGTGATTGTGAAGAGTGCTGCATTAAATGCAGAGATGCAAGTGTCTCTGTGGTATGATGACCTGTCTCCCTTCGGGTACATTCCTAGGATTGGTAGAGCTGGGTTGTATGGCAGTTCTATTTTCAATTTTCTGAGGTATCTCCATGTTCATTTCCAAAGTGGTTGAACTAATTTACAGTCCCACCAGCAGTGTAACATGGTTCATTTTTCTCCACATCCTCATCAGCAATTATTATTTGTTTTATTGATCTTGGACATTCTTACTGGAGTTAGATGAAATCTCAGTGTTATTTTGCTTTGCATTTCCCTAATGGCTGGGATATCGAGCATGTTTTCATGTGTTTTTTAGCCCTATGAACTTCTTCATTTGAGAACTGTCTGTTCATTTCCTTTGCCCACTTACTTATGTATTGGGTTATTTGTTATCTTGGGATTTGCTTTCTCAAATTCTTTGTGCATTCTAGAGATTAGACTTCTGTCAGGTGTGTAGGATGTAAAGATTTTCTCCCATTGAGTGGGCTCTTCCTTAACTCTATGATTATTTTCTATGCTGTAGAAAAGTTTTTTATTTCATGTAATCCCATTTGTCAATTCTTGGTGCCATTTCCTGGGCAACTGGAGTCTTATTAAAGAAATACTTTCTTATGCCCATGTGGTAGAGCATATTTCTTATCTTTTCTTCTAGTAGTTTTAAGGGTTCTGGCTTTATATTGAGTTCTCTTCTCCATTTCAAATGGACTCTCATGCACATTGAGAATTATGGGTCTATTTTCAATTTTCTCTAGATGAATATCCAATTTTCCCAGCACCGTTCACTGAATAGACTACCTTTTCTACATTGAATGTCCTTAACCCCTTTGTCAAAAATCAGGCTGCTATAGTTCGATGGGGGTATCTCTGAGTCTTCAATTCTGTCTCACTGGTCTTTAAGCCTATTTTTGTGCCAATACCAAGCTGGTTTTGCCACTATGTCCCTGTGGTATATTTTAAACTCAGAAATTATGATCCTGTCTGCACTGTTTTTGCAGCTTAAGATTGTTTGGGCTATACATGATCTTTTGTGCTTCCATATGAATTTTAGAATTATTTTTTCTATTTCTGCACAGTCTGTCATCAAGATTTTAATGGAGATTGTGTTAAATCTATAAGTCATTTTTGGCAATATAGCTATTTTTAAAATATTGATTCTCCCAATCTATGAACAAGGGAGGTCCTTCCATCTGCAATTTTTTCTTTAATATTTTGAAGTTTTCCTTGTCGAGGATCCTTGTAAGGTCTTTATTTGCTCAGACTGATTTCTAATTATTCAATTTTTTGATGGATTATTGTGAAAAGGATTGTTGCCTTAATATCCTTCTCTTCCTGTTCACTATTGGTGTAAAGGAAGGCTACTGATTTTTGAGTGTCAATTTTGAATCCTGCTACTTTGCTGAAGGAGTTAATTAGTTCTAAGAGTTCTCTAGAGAAATTTGGGGGGACCTTTAGATAAAGGATCATGTCATCCATGAATAAGGATATTTTGACCTCTTCTCTGCCTATCTGTACTACTTTGATTTCATTCTCTTGCCTGATTGCTCTGGCTAGGACTTCGATCACAATATTAAATGAGAAGAAAGAATGGACATCCTTGTCTTGTTTCTGATCTTAGAGGGAATAGTTTCAATTTTTTCCTTGTTTAATATGATATTGGCTACAGGTTTGTCATAGATGGCCTTTATGATGTTGAGGTGTTGTACTATTATGCCCACCTTCTCCAGAACTTTCATCATGAAAGGATGTGGCACTTTGTCAAGACCTTCTCAGCATCAATTGAGATGATCACGTGATTTCAGTCTGTAAGTCTTTTGATATGTTGAATTACATTGATTGATTTTCATACATTGAAGAACTTTGTATCTCTGGAATGAAACCCACTTGATCATGGTGTATGCTCTTTTGTATGTGTTGCCAGTATTTTATTGAGGATTTTTGCATCAATGTTCATTAGGGAAATTTGGGATAGTTCTCTTTCCTTGAAGTGTCCTTGCCTTATTTTGGTAACAAGATGACACTGGCTTTGTAAAATGAGTTTGGAAGTCTCCCTTCATTTTCTATTTTGTGAAATATTTTGAGGAGAATAGGTACTAATTCTTCCTTGGAGATTTGGTGGAATTCTTCTGTGAACCCACTGGGACCTGGGTTTTTCTTTGTTGGGAGATTTTTTATTATTGTCTCCTTTTTGGTGAATGTAATGGGTCTGTTTAAATTGCTTATCTTCTCTAGGCTTACTTTTGGTAATTCATATATGTTAAGGAAGTTATCCATTTCTTCTGTATTTCTTTTTTATTACAATTTCTCAAAGTATTCCCTCATGATCTTCTGGGTTTCATTGGTATCAATGATTATGGTCTCTTTCTCATCTCTAATTTTCTCAATTTGGGCCTTTTCTTTTTTTTCTTTTGGTGAGATTGGCTGGGGGGGGCATCTATTTTATTAATCTTTAAAAGAACCAGCTCTTAGTCTCATTAATTCTTTGAATTGTCTTTTTAATTTCTAATTGGCCAGGCTCTGTCTTGATCTTAATAATTTCTCTCTGAGTACTTCTTTGGTGGTTGGCTTGTTGTTGGCCTTCTAGTGCCTTAAGATGTATTATTGTTATTTAATTGGTCCTTCCTTAGCTTACTGACGAAGGTCTCACTGCTATGATCTTCTCTCATAGAGTGTCTTTGCTCAGGAGGATCACAAGTTTGAGACCAGAGGCAGTGTGAGTAACTTAGCAAGACCCTGTCTCAAAAAAGAAAAAAAAAAGGGCTGGGGGTGCAGCTCAGTGGTACAGCACTTGAGAAACATGCAAATGTGAGCCCCTGGATTCAACCCCCAGTACCACACACACAAAAAAAGAACTGCCTTTGCTGTATCCCATAAATTTTGGTAGGTTGTGTTCTCATCCTTGTTTTGTTGCAGAAATTTTTTAATTTCCAAATTTCCACTCTGATTTCTTCAACTACCCATTGATAATTCAGCACTGTATTTGTTAATCTCCATGAATTTGTAATATTTATGAAATTTTTCTTGTTTTTGAGTTCTTTTGCACTGTGATCTGATAAGCTACAGGGGATGATTTCTGTTTTTGTATTTGTTGAGATAATTTTTGTGGGCAAAAATGTGGTCTACCTTTTAAAAAGTTCCATGTGGTGATGAGAAGAATGTGTATTCAGTATTTGATGGATGGAATATTTTGTAGATGTTTGTAAGGTCAAGTTGGTCTATGGTGCTGTTTAAGTCCATCATTTCTCTGTTGATTTTTCCTTTGATGGCCTGTCTCTTGGTGAAAATGGGATATTGAAATCTCCCATAATTATTGTGTCTGTCTTGATACATTCCTTAATCTTGAATGAAAAATTTTTATGAAGCTAGGTGTACCTGTATTTAGTGAGTAAATATTGAGTGTTGATATGGGTTCTTGGTTGACTGTTCCTTTTAGTAATATATAGTATCCTTCTTGGTTTCTTCTGATTAGTTTGGGATTGAACTTTAAGTTGTCAGAAATATTGCTATTCCTGTTTGTTTGGTGTTTTTTTTTTGGGGGGGGGGAGGGGGTTTCACATGCTTGGTTTATTCTTTCCTAGCTTTAATTTTTAGCCTTTTATGTTCTTTTTGGATGAGGTGAATCTCTTGAATGTTACATGTCAAGAGTTTGTGTTTTTAATCCAATTAGCCAGTCTACACCTTTGAATGGTGAGTTAAGACCATTTATATTGAGAGTAGTTATTGAGAGCAACTTATTATTCTGCGTAAATTTGGGTTTTGCTCCCATTTTTATTCATATTTAGTCTACTTTTTCTTAATTTCTCCTCACGCTTATTATTCATTCCTTTGATCTTTTATTTAATGTTGTCTTACCCCTCCCATATGCAACATTTCATTGAGAATCATCTGCAATTCTGAGTTGGTGGCCACAAATCATTTAAACAGGTCAATATTGTGGAATGTCTTGAACTCACAGTCTATATTAAAAGATAGCTTCATGCGTACTGTAATCTGGTTGGCAGTTATTTTCTTTTAGAACTTGAATGATGTCTGACCAAGCTTTCCTTGGCTTTAAATTTGTAGTTGAGAAATCAGCTGTTATTCTGATGGGTTTGCCTTTGTAAGTGAGATAGTGCTTCTGTCTTGTAGCTTTTATAATAGCTTCTCTGCTCTCTAGATTTAGCATTCTAATTATAATCTATCACGTAGAGGATCTGTTCTGATCTATTCTTTGGAGTTCTGGATGCTTCAGTTGTATAAGTGTCTAATTTTTCTCTTAGTTTTAGGAAGTTTTCATTGAAAATCTATTTGAATAGATTTCCAATTCTTCTTTTGTTGTTTTCAACTCCTTCATGAACCCCATGAATTCATAAATTGCGCCTCTTCATTTTACGGAAGACTTCTTGCAAATCTTGATCATGCTGCTCCATCCTTTTTTTTTTTTTTTCTTGGTACCTGAGTAGAGAATAGCATCTTTTCTTTAACATTAGATATCCTATTTTTGGCTTCATCTAATCTGGATACTGTAAACTCTCCTATAATATTCAGATGATTGATTTTGCTCTGTATTTCCAGCATTTCTAATTAATTCTTCAGAATCTCAATTTCTTTGTGGAACTTCTCTTCCAAGTTGGATACTTTTCTGTCCAGAGTTTCGATTGCTCTCATCATAATGCCCTTAAGGTCTTTTAAGATATTTATCAGTAGGCTTCTAAATTCTTTTTCTGGTATCTCTAAGATTTCATCTGCTTTAAGATTGTTCATTAAAGGGCTTTGATCTATTGAGGCTTCCCTTCCATCTTTCTCTTTTATGTTTCATGTGTTTTTCTATTGAAGTTTGCCCATTGTTTGATTTGGGCACAAAGTCTGTCCAATGTAAGGGTGTTAGAAGTTTAGACTCGATTTTGACTAATAAACTAACAGGTATTCATTAATAGTCAAAACCCCACTTAGCCCACTCAGAGACTGATAGAAACAGAAAGGAAAAGAAAAGAAATAAAAGAAAAAAATTAAATATAGTGTTGATAAAAATAAAAGTAAAAAATCAATCATACATATAGAGCAACACACATTACAAATGCAAACCTCAAAACCATTCAACTCCTTCAGAGAAAAGAAAAAGAGAAAAAAGAAGAAAGTCATATATATATATATATATATATATATATATATATATATGTATATATGTATATTTGTTGCTGTTGTTAGATGCCGTCGAGTCGGTATCTGACTCATAGCGACCCTACATACAACAGGGAAAACATTATTGTCAGTTCTTCTCTGCTGTTTATAGAGTTTTCAATGGCGGATTGATTTTTGGGAGCGGGTTGTCAGGTCCATCTCCCAAGCCTACTACAGCACCTGTTGTTCCCAGGCGGTCTCCCATCCAAGTACTAACCAGGCCTGACCCCGCTTAACTTCCGAGATCTGACGGGATCAGATGCCACAGGGCTACGGCTGCACATATATATATATATATATATATATATATATATATATATATATATATATATATATGATTTTCATGTATCTTATTAGGTACCAATGAGTCAGATCTGATGTATGTATCTATTATGTAGTATTGATAAAAATGAAAATCAATCATACAGAGAAGTACATATTGCAAAAATAGAACCCCAAAAGCAGTTCAAATCTCTGAGAAAAGAAGAAACAAAAATATAAAAAACTAAAAAATAACAAAAACAAAGCATAGGGAAAAATAAAAAACAGGAACCCCAAGCCTCTCAGCTTGGCCTAGTTGATTCAGACTCTATGAATATCACTCAGTTACTTAAGACATCCATCTTATACCCAGACGTTCTCAAACAACTCTCCTACCCCTTCTGATCCCTCTGATTCCTGAACTATCTGGCTCCCTACCACCAATTCCCCAAGTATAGCGCCCCCGTGGCTACTCCTTCCTCAGCTTTTTAGACAGGTGTGTGTATTTTTGCGTTGGGGCATTTGGGCCAAATCCCAGTCTTGCTCCATGCTGCACCTCTTGCCTAGTTCCCTGCTAGGCCACTGCTCCTATTAGCTACCAATGTCTAGTCTGTGGGTTGTCACACCAAAGTTAATATTGAGGCCTTTTCTTATGTGTGTCAGGCTCCTCACCTCAATTCCTCCACCTGGAAAGAGAGTTTCCCCATACATTCCCTCTCCAGTAGCCAGTGGACCTGAGGCAAGGGTTTCTGTGCAGAACTCAAGCCACAGACTGGGCACTCAGTGTCCCTCTGGCAGGGATGATAGTGGGACACCCACTGCACTCTCTCCCATGTGTCCTGGCTGTGGGGCTCACTTGCTGACCCCACACCACAAAGTGCTCCACCAGTGCCACTCCAGCAGAATCACTGCATGTTGCCTGATCTAAAACTTGCGTTCCTGCATGGAACTCATGTCACACCAAAGTCTCACCACAGACTACGCAACCAGGTCCATGGTTGCAGGAAGATGGCGAGTATGGTCACCAGCACTGCATTCTTTAGCACGGTCTTGGCTTCAGAGCTCACTCACAGCACTAATACCACAGAGTATGCTGCAAGCGCCAGGGCAGCAGGATGATGGCAAGTTGCCAGGGTCATGCTCAAGCAGTGGATATGAGCCCTGGTCTCCCTTGGGGAACTCATGCTGCACTGTGGGCACTCAGTGCCCTGTGGGCATGATGAGAAGCGATCACTGGTGGCACTTTCTCAGGTGTGTCTCTGGCTTGTTTCTTCCCTCCAATTCCTCCTCCAAACGCCCGCCAAGAGTCTGTGCAACCTGCATGGTGCCAGTGGAATCAGTGATGGTCTTCTTGGCCGAGTTCTGTTAAGATTGCAATTTCCTCTTTCTGTTGGGACAAAGCTTGGTGTTTCTGACGGTTATCTCTCTCCATCCTGCCACATTGTTTCCTTTTTTTTTTCTTTCCTGCAAATGATACTGTTTACCTAACTCCATACATTTTACCTCTCTCTTTTATCTTCTTTCTGCTATTTCTATCTGTTCAGTATAAAGTTTGAACCACTATTTAAGCTCTTTTGTTTCTCTAGGTCTCAAGGTGAGTGTTATCAGCCCACCATCATGACCTTTTCTCTCTACTGGTGTTTTCATTCATTTGCCTCCTCAGTGAATATTTACTGAGCATTGACCATGCACAGGGACCTAGGACTGCAACAGTGAGTAAGTACAGACAGGGTTCTTGACTCAAGGAACTTATTTCCTGGTTGCAGAGGAACAAAACAAATAAATAAATAGAATTGCTTAAGTTTTAGGAAACAAACAAAGGATCAAGGTGTCACTCCATGGTCCTTGTGCCCTCTCTAGACCCCTAAGAGTCTGCATGTCATCTCCAATTCTCCTCCGCTGTTAAGCTAATGTCCCTTAACAACTGTCTAATCCAATCACTTTTCTTTTTAAGACCTGCAATGACTCACCTGGCCTGTCACTCCCTTATAATTCTTCAACTTCTTATTTCACCTATTCCTGGACATAAAGCCTCCCCTTCCATTATGTTAGGAGAAGAACCTGGCAACCCACTCCCAAAAATCAAGCTGCCATTGAAAATTCTATGAATAATAGAGAAGCACTGACAATAGTGTTTCGCCTGTTGTACAGATGATTGCTATGAGTCAGATACCAACTCGATGGCACCTAACAACAACAACAATTCATCATGTTAACCCTTCTACAGTGCCACTTTCATGCCATTTCTCTGTCCATTCATACAAGAATACACTCCTCCATCTGCTTTTCTCTTTCTTTTTTTTTTTTTCAGTGTGGAAATCAAACCCAGGGCCTTGTACATGCGAATCAAGGGCTCCGCCACTGAGCTGCACCCCCAGCTCTTCCTTACCTTTCTTAATCCAACAATTTTATTAAGATCCAACAAACTTCCCTGTTCCATTAAGCATTCAATTTGCTGGGCGTGGTGGTACACACCTGCAATCCCAACAACTCAGGAGGCTGAGGTGAGAGGATCATGAGTTCAAGGCTAGAGACAGCCTGCTCAACTTAGCAAGAACTTGTCTCAGGATAAAAAATAAAAAATGGGCTGGAGATGTAGTTCAGTGGTAGAGCACTTACAAATTACATGTGAGACCCTGAGTTCAACCCCTAAGTACTATTTGCCACCCCCCAAAAAACCACTCAACGCACACTGATATCTGCCCACTCTCTGAAGTTTCATAATACTCCAAAAAAGAAAGAAAATAAATGAATCTGAGCTTTCAGTTTTCTAGTGTTAAAGGTAAATTTTATTATAACACAAGGTAAACAGGTAAAAGACTAGAGTCTAGTGACATGTCGCCAGTAACTTGTTACACTTAGGTAAATCACAATCTCATGGGTGCTAGTTAGATACACGGTGTTGATGGTGATTGATAGGACAATGTCATATTGTTGATGAAATTAGACAGTTACACATATGTACACTCCAAACCTAGGTTTTCAAGAAGCAAAATTTTCTTTATTGTTATACCATAAGACATTTATATTTTGAGTCTCCATCCCACTGAATGGAGGAAAATACATAGTAAAATCTAAACTTAAAATATAATCATTTTCTGATCTCTCCTGGTACCTAGTCTTTAGACTCATGTCTAAGTGCCACAAGCTTCCAGAACACCAGACAGCATGCTGTTTGTGGAGGAGGGGTACATTTTCCAGTACCTGTACCTCATCTATTCACACTGGTACCTTCTGAGACTTTCCACTGTCATCCCATCTCTCATTCCTTATTCACACAAATTAGAGCTCACGCTCGAATAATAGCCAAGATCTGTCTCAGGGGTACTTGTGCTTCTCTTACGTACATCTGAAACATGCAACTCTTCTCATAGTTCTCTAGGGCATAAAGAAACCTGCATATGATTCCAGTTTCTCTGTGTTGAGCCCCTGATGCAGCCAAGTCTACCTTATTGCCCTTACACCATATTGGCCAGACAATTTGTTTCACTAGGCAAAGCTTAGATCTCCTCTGCCCTCAGAGTCCCATTATGGTTTTAATGCAAAATGCTCCCCACAGGTTTATGTTTTGAATGATTGGTCCCCAGCTGGTGGTGCTCTTTTGGGAGGTTGTGGAAACTTTAGGAGGTGAGGTCTAGCAGGAGGAAGGAGGTCTCTGGTGCCAGGCCTCTGAAGATAATACATGACCTTGGGTTCTGGTCTGGCTCTCTGCTTTTCTGTTCACCCTAAAGTGAGCAGCTATCCTTTACCACATGCTCCCATTGCTATGATGTTATCCCCAAGCCCATGGGGCCAAGCAATCATGGATTGAACCCTCTGAAACTGTAAGTCTAAATAAATCTTTCTTCCCTTAAGTTGTTTCTGCCAGGCATTCTAATATAACTAAGTAATATAACTCATAACCCTATGCTAGATTTTATTCCATAATCCTATAGAATTCAGTCATGGTGAGTCAATTCATATCCTCATCTTTCTTGCTTAGCATTCCAATTTGTTCTTTTTTTCTCTTAAGGAATCTTCATTTTGTCAGAAAGAGGTAAAATTGCCAGGCGCAGTGGCATTCACCTGTAATCCCAGCAGCTAGGGAGGCAGAGGAGGAGGATGGCAAATTCGAGACCAAAGGCAGGCAGTCAGTGTAACTTAGCGAGACCTTGTCTCAAAAAGTAAAAAAATGGGCTGAGGGTGCTGCTCAGTGGTTCAGTACTTGCAGTACTATAAAATAATATAGCAGAAAAATTATCAGAAAAACCCACATCAGTTAATATACCAACATGTTTTGTATAGACAAACCAAAATGATGCTTGTATAAGCTACAGTCTGCATGTGATTCTACCAAGATATCAACTTAAGGATAAGATATCAACACTTGATATTAACATCATACAGTCAACACCAATTATAAAGATATCCATAAATTCTGCAGCCCTGCTCTTCCTCACCATGTCAGCCTGGACAAGCTAAGTGCTGATTCCTGTACTTACTTCCCTAGGCTGCTACCAGAAACTCAACACCTAGCAAATAGGCCTTGAATGGTATATTCCCTACCTCTTACCTTGAATGTAGAGCAGAAGAAGAAGATTGAGAAGAAGGATTATGCAGAGAATGAATTGCAATAGAGTAAAATTGTGCAGATGGGGAAAAGAGCAAAGGTTAAAGAGCTGGGCAGACTCAGGTGATAATTTTGGATTTGTAAGTTAATAGCTTTGTTCATTTTCTATTGCTACAAAACAGATTACATAAATTTAGCAGCCTAAAATATTCATATATTATCTCACAGTGTTCTAGATCAGTAGTATGGGCATGGTATGACTGAGTGCTGTGCTCAGGATCTCACAAAGTTGGAATCAAGGTGTCCACTGGAGCTAGGTTCTCAACTGCATGTCAGGGTCCCCTTCCAGGTTCAAGGCATTAGTAGTATTCAGCCCCTGGGGGATTGTTTGACTATCATCCTTGGTTTATGTTATTGTTTGCTTGCTTGTTTGTTTTTGCTAGCTGTTGGCTGGGAATGCTTTCAGAATCTGGAGGCCCCCATTGAGTCATTGTTATGTGGCTCATCCCACAAGCTCCTCATCCTTTTATAGTTCCAGCCTCCTTCTGGAAGGACCCTTACTTAGGTTCATCTGACTAGATGAGATAATTTACTTAAAGTCAACTGATTAGGGATCTTAATATACCTACAGAATCTCTTCTGCCATACGACTTATCATTGCTGAAGTGATTTTCCTTTGATACTCCCAAATCCTCCTCACATTGAAGGGGAGGAAGATACACGGTGTGTGTAAACTATGATAACCACGTGAATTTGGGCAATTTTTTTAACCTTGCTCTTCCTGTTTTCTCATCTATAAAATGGAAGTATTGAATGAATAGTGCCTAGTTTGGTATCATTGGATCAAATAAGCACAATCAATATTTGTTGACTATTGGTGTTAATTTATGATAAAAATTAAGTCTAAAAAAATCTTCTTGTCTTAATTAACACAAATGCTAATGGACCACAATTATAGGATCTCTGGGATGACATATTAACTGAGTGAAAACAACTCAGTGTTTTCATGACTTTTGTCATCATGTATAAATATAAATATAACTGAGACTCAGAGAAAATTTTGACATGTATAGCTCATATGTTGTTGTTAGGTGCCATCGAGTCTGTGTCCAAATCATAGCAACCCTACATACAACAGGTGAAACACTATTGTCAGTGCTTCTCTGCTATCTGTAGGGTTTTCAATGGCAGATTGTTTTTTTGGGGGGGAGAGGGTTGCTGGGTCCTTCTCCCAAGCCTCCTGCACCTGGTGTTCCCAGGTGGTCTCCCATCCAAGTACT
>VMDO01030280.1:0-21495 GCA_007922755.1 Pedetes capensis | reverse complement strand
GGATGGGAGACCGCCTGGGAACACCAGGTGCTGCAGGCTTGGGAGAAGGACCTGGCAACCCCCTCCCAAAAATCAATCTGCCATTGAAAACCCTATGCACAGCAGAGAAGCACTGACAATAGTGTTTCCCCTGTTGTACAGAGGGTCGCTATGAGTCGGATACCGACTCGACGGCACCTAACAACAACAACAACAACAATAGGCAAGTAAGATACTTTTTAGAGGCTCTCCTGCTTCTTCAAAGCATTACTGTCCAGGGAGTCTCTGTTGCTTGGCCATTTCATAAGAGAGAAAAAAGATAAGATCTACAAACTTGGGAAGTCTTGTCGCCAAAAGGAGTCATTTAAAAGCCAGTGTTTACAATCAGGCATGAAAACCTGTTTCCTTCTGTATGTTTACTAATTTAATGTGTGGTTTTTTGTTTTTTACTTACAAGTTATCTTGTCCATTCTAAAAATGACTGAGATAGCAGCATGAGGAGTAAAATCATTTCCTCTCTTCAGGGAAAGGAGGTTGCAGACTGAAGATTTGGCTGCTTCTACTTTATAGAGGGAAAATAAATGAAGGTTATGGTCCTTGCTGACAGTTTTGTTCTGATGAGATATGAAGTCCTGTGGAGAATAAAGAAGTAGGCTGAAGGCTTTTCTTGATGAAGGACAAAGGATAAGGGAAGTGGACATGAACAGAGGAAGCTTGAGAAGGAACAGGGAGAATAAGGGTAGAACATTTGGATATACATCCTCCATCTCTCAATGTTATTTGTTAGGGAGCCTGTAGTCAAAAGACACTGTGGACTAATAGCCTGTTGTTACATGCTATTGAGTTGGGTCTGACTCATAGTGACCCCTTATATAACAGAACAAAATACTGCCTGATTCTGTGCCAGGCACACAATCTTGTTTATGTTTAAGCCCATTGTTGCAGACCCTGTGTCAATCCATCTAGTTGAGAGTTTTCCTTTTTTTCTTTGACCTGCCACTCTCCCAAACATGTAACCTTCTCCAGGGATTGTTCTCTCCTAACTACATGTTCAAAATATATAAGACTCAGTCTAGCCATCCTTGCTTCCAAGGAGCACTCTGGCTGCACTTCTTCTAGGACAGATCTGTTGGTTCTTTTGGCAGTTTATGGTATAGTCAATATTTGTCTCCAGCAACATAATTCAAAAGATCAATTTTTCTCCTGTCTCTCTTATTCAATGGCCTAAATGTTAAATACTCAAGTACTCAGAGTCTGCATATCAGAGAACAGAACCTGTCCCAAAATAGAATCTAAAGGATTCATCCTACCGACACACCTTCCAATTATCACAGAAAAGGGATTGGTACCAGTTGGGGTGGAGCTTTGCCTGACATACCTTTGGACCCTTGAAAGCTATGGCTTTTTGTGCCCAAATAGACTTAGAATCCCTGTAGGACCAGAGGACCCGGTACAGTGGAAGGAGGAATGTTATAAATGAAGTTTCTAGTTTATTTTGTTGATTTTTACATCAGTGCATGCCTTTCCTTTGTCCATGATTTATTTGCTTACATATTAAGTTTATTTTTAAAATTCAGCTATGTTCACAAAAATCATGTTAATTTTGATATTCTTCCCTTTTTACATTAATCATTGGAAATATTAATCATATATTCTTCCAATAGTCTATGTCAAGTAGAATATTGACTACAGAATTTATTTTCCTTAATAAGTAAGGTCAACACAGGGTTGTTTTGTCTTTTTTATGCAAGGATCATCACAATTCCTATCAAAGTAATGTCTTGGTTATCATTTATCAGCTTGTTCTTAACCTTTACCATGATTTCTAGATGTTAACAAATTTAGAATTACATCAGAGCCTAATAAATTAACTGATAAACAATAATAGAAGAAAAAAGATGTACATAATAGCGAACAGCTACTTTGCCATAAAGGTAAAATATCGTGGAAAGGGACTTTTAACTTCCAAAGGATTTTATATCTACAAGAAGAGCAACTTTTCAAGTTGATGGGAAACCTTCTGAAATATACCACTTCATTTCATCTTAGAATGAAGAAACACTGCAGGTGCTTTCTGGGGTGAAGGAGATCTTGCTGTATTCCCTTAACCACCTTTCCTTCCCTCATGACTCTCCTTCGCCCACTCTCCACAGGCTTCCTCCTGCAGCTCCAGTACTGTGGTTTACACATGATGAAGCCTCCCTCAGAAACAGTGACTAACACACAATTGCTAATGGCACCAGGCAATCTCTACTCCTCTTGTTCCACGTCCCTCTGGTGCTGCAGATGGCACCTAGGGACTGAGAAATGGGAATGGAAGAGCAACAACCTACAGCATTGTCATCTTTCAGTTAAAAGCAGTGTAAAAGCCTTATCAATCCATGCGTTCTTCCTTATGTCATATGTAGGGCTGGAAATTCCTTGACAAAACTGTTTTTGGCATCTTTAGAAAGCTGGCATAAAAAATGAAGAGCTTAATGTTCATGATCCTTCATGGGCTGTTACTTGCTTCGTATGGTGCTACCCTATACTCAAGGCAGGATATCTGCTAAAGAGACATTTGTTTCTGTTAATAGATTGACCTTTCCTTGAATGGCCCCTTTCAGGAGCAATACTAGACCTGAAGCAGACCCAGATACATCACCAGAAAATTAGGTATGACTCCAGGTGATTAAATACATCCCAAGTTGAATTCACTGTCTCACCCTTAGGTCTATCTGCCTTTAACTCTTCCTCCCCACTCCCTCAGGTTTAAGCAAAGCAAAACAAAACAAAACATACAACTAGGAATACTTCTTAACTTCTCTTTTTTCTCTCCAAACTCAATCCCTCAGCAAGTTGAGATTATATTACAAATCCATCCATTTTTCTATCACCAATACTACCACCCTACCCCAAGCCCAAACCACCTCTCACTTGCATTTCTGAATTGGCCTCCTAATCCCTCTTTTTGCTTCTGCTCTAGCTCTTCTTCAATCTTTTCTCCACATGGCAACAGCCAGCATGATATTTTTGTCTCCCTTCCCAGAATTCCCTAAAAGTTTCCCATTGAATTTGGCATCAACCCCCAAAAACTTACTGTGGCCAAAAGGTCCATGAATAATTTGACTTCTGCATACTTCTCCAACCCTTCCAATTTAATTGAGTGTCTGCTATGTGTTAGAGACTATTATAAGTGATGGAAACACAGTGATTAAGATAGATTAGGATACTCCAGAATAAACATGTTTCAGGAGATGATGATATATCATAAACAGAGAGTTAATAGGAGTAAATATGATGTGTGAAAGTGGGTCCCGCTTGGATTGAGCCATGAAAGAAAGCCTCCTCTAGAATGTGGCATTTAAGTAAAAACCTGAAAGGTAAGGTGAAACCCATTGGGTGGATATCAGTAGAAAGTGCAAAAGGAAGTAGTAGAAGGTTTTATATAGGCCTTTTTTACATTTTCAAAAGAAAACCCTAGCTGCTGGGGGAATGGATTTGAAGGAGGTAGAGTAAAAGCCAGCAGTGCTGTTAGGAAGCTATAGCAGAGCCCCAGACAATAGGTGATTGTGAGTTGGTCTAGGAAGGTGAATAGAAAGGAGTGGATAGACTCAAGGTTATATGTTCAAATTAACAGGGCTTTGTTGATTGATGAGCTGTAAGATGTGAAGACCAAAAGAAATCTAATGCAATTGTCCTTTTGGCTTAAACAGTAAGGTGGAGGTGATATGGGTGACCGAGTTGGAGAAAATAGGGGAAGGAGTGAGTATGGAAACCAGGAACCTTCATTTCATCTGCATGTAATCACCATACACGAGTTTCTGGCATGCACATATTGTGTTTTTTCTAGCTTTATGCTATTTGCATATGGTATTTCCTTTGGACTGGACTACTCCTCTTATGTCCTGGCATTATAATTCCTCATCCTTCAGAACCCAATTGAGATGTCCCCTGTTCAAAGCCATCTTCTGTCCACTTGCCCAAATCCCATTATTCTCTACTCAGTTTGGCTTTTAATAATTTTATTTGTGGATTTTAATATTTTTTTTGCTAGATTTTCCCACTATTGTTGAAGCTTCTTGAGGGCAGAGATATCTCCATTTTGTTCATCACTGAATTGATACCATCTCAGTCTACAGACTGAGACAGCAATAGATAGATTTGAATGATTGCATTATGTAAATCATTGTGGCAGTTTATTAGTTGCCTGTGAATAACCATAAATTGTTTGATTTCAATGGAATGGGCTTAAATCACATCAGTTTTTATGTTTCCTTACTGCTTTATAGACTGACAGGAAGTTTTAACAAATAGAATATTGATTTCTTCAAGAAATAGACTCCCATCAACCTGCCTTTGAACACCCGGTGCCTAGCTTAGAATTATCAAGAACAGAGGGCTTTTCTTTTCTAAATCTCACTTTCATAATCTGTAAAACATATAAATATGGCCTCTGCTTTAAAGATGTTTTGTAGTGATTATGTGGGATAATCCATATAAAGCACATTGCCCATGTCCTGGTATATTGTAAGCACTTAATCAATAAGACTATTGTTAGTATTATTATTATTGATACACATTACTGAAAGATTGGGACATTTGTGACACCTAAAGATCTTATAGATGAGCAAACATATCACTCTTCATTCTTAGTGTCTATGAATGAAAATCATTATGTCAGTATTTGAAATCTGCATTCTAAACAATATTTTACAATTGTACATTTTTCCAAGATAATTCTAAGAACTGTCATTTAGCTGATTCAGCCTCTTGATTTTTTTTCTAGGAGTCAAATACATTTAATTAAAAGCCAATCTTCTTCAGCATCATACTTAGAAGTGTTTTAATGAAATTAGACTTTGTGAAATTATAAAAATGTAAAAGAGAAAAATTTTGATATTTAGATATGTCTAAACCATAGTAAAACATGATATTTACTAAATAGAATAAAAGTACCATTTAATATTAGTGAAATATCCTTTTACTTTCAATATAAAAAACATATCAGAATTCTACATAACAGATTACTATTGTGAATCATTTATTTTTCCTCACTAAATGTCTATAGCTTTGATAATATGGTGTCATCATGAGGTAAAATGTCAATATGCTCAAGGATCCAGAACTGTGAAAACAGACTTTGAATATTTAAAAGGTTTGTGCAATTTTAAATAAGGCAGTAACATTGCATGTTTCATGAGAAAAAGATGCTAAATTTCCTTGACCTACTTTCATCTTCATGTTTAGGAAACAGTGCCTAAGAAGTAAACAAAGTAGTTGTGCCTCACGTAGGAGATGATTATTGTTTGAATTTATGATTCATGCCTTGAGCAAAATTTTGTTTGTGGCCTCATTTGCAACCATAATTTACAACTTTACCAGGGATATGCTATGTATTTGGAAGGTAATATATCAGGCTTGCTTTGTACTGGAACAGTTTTCTAGCTCTGGGTATAGTATTTTCTGTGTTTCTTTTAGCTATAAAATTTCTAGGCATAACATTTATTGTAGCAAATATGGAAATTTCTTTAAAAATTGTATTCCCCTTAGGAATGTCTTATTGTATTTATATTCTTATTACGGCTAAAACCAACTAGTGTTTAAAGGAGTTGTTAATCCTGAAAATATCTGGTTGCACACATAGAAAGATTTAACCTTTGCAGGTTTTTTAAAATAAAGATTGCATCATTTTTGCATTTTGTGTACCTATCATCTAAGAAGCTAATAAAATGTGACTCATATACAATGTTTGTGTAGGCCCTTAGAATCTAGGTTTTTTTCTATTGCAAATAATAAGTAGACTGTAATACTGCAAAATGAGTTTTGTCTATTCTCTTTGATCTATGAATTCGTAAAGATTTTCCCACAGTGCTCAGTGGAGGGTCTGTTGTTTATTCCAATTTCAATTGTCTTAAGCAATACATCTCATAATACTGGGGTTTTATAAGTAAACAAATGAAGAGAGAAATAAATTAATCTATTTGAAGTTTCAGAGATGTTCACCTTAATGTAATGTTCTTTCTGGCATTGACTCATTTATTTCTTAATATCTTTTTAGTTTATATTTTTATTAAGATGCTCTTTTTTAAAATAGTAATGATTATTCACCTAACTTAACACTTAAAAATTCATTTTAAATTCTGGTATTTGAAATTTTTCAGGTAATTTGATTTGAAAATAGTAATTTTTATAATTCTAAGGAATAAATAAAATCTCAAGGTATAATTTTAAATTACTGAAATTATAATTCTGTATAAATTTAAAACACAGCTAAAAATAGAAATAATTGCTATCTTTCCTGTCTTCTGATATAATTAGTGGGAAAGAAAGTTAAAAGTCCAAGGGAAGTTTAAAAATTTTAGAAAAAAGCCTAAAAATGAACATTATAGCCTAATATACTTGATGCTGCATGTGCTTCATCATAAAAAATTGATCAACATAGAATGAGACTCCCCTGGAAGTTTTTTTCCTTCATCAAGTTCTTAGAGTTTTTCTTGACATAAAGGTAGGTAGATGGGATAGTCTACTGAGAAAGCAGGCAATCACTTTTATTGACAGGTACGGTAGGGAACGGATAGTGGGCTAATGCCTTGAGTCACAACGCAGGACTTCAAACAGAATTAAAACTCTGTTTAGTACAATGCACGCCCGAGAATCATTTCGGTACTATTACATATTTCTTTTCTTCTCCAAGTAATTATTCATTCAGCCATTATAACTAACCACAGTAATTTTCTTAGAACAAAGGAGGGCATGGCAACAATAGCTTTAAAAATGACGAAGTTTAAATGCTCAAGGTCAGAGTGTAACATTTTGATTTCCATAAGTATTTCAAAAGATACAGGCTTTATGTAATAATTTTAATGCGAAAAATATGCAGGCCACGCTTCACTGCTCTCTGCATATACTGCAAAGAGGGGGAAAAAGCCTTAAAAATTGCTTAGCTTTAATTGAGCAAAAGGATTCACTTGTGATCTGAACTTGTGGCTCATAATTCCTCTAGACAGCTTCGGTTGTAGTGTGATGATCCTAATTAAATTATGTAATGGCACTGAACTAGCTAAGCTAAAGGGCCCGTTCTTTCATATCACCTGGTGACTTAACTCTTTGCAGGTTTCTGTGTTTGGGGGCTCTGCTCTTCTACCACGATCTGGTATGTTTTTCATTGTTAAGGGTCAGAATACACAATTGTTGATGCAATCCGCCTTGAAAGTTTTGGCCTGTAGGTGGCAGCATTGTAAGGTTTTGGAATTCGTGAGCTCCGGGGACTTTGCGGGTTCTGGGGCTTCTCCCCAGCGCCTCCCACCCCGCAAGTCTCATCAGACCAAGCTAGCATCATTATACACTCATGTCAGGTAAAACCGAAATGGGGAGAAATGTCATAACCAAAAAATTAGACTTTGTTCACTTTGGTCTGTGTTTCATTATATTTCTGATAATATGGTACATTTGTAATGCCAACTTGAGATTCAGCTCAAGGAGGCTTCTCAGTAGTCAGGCCTTAACCCATTGCAAGCCACCCTCCTTCAAGACAGGCGCTTTACCAAGAACAAGAAGGGGCACTACATTTTGAGTGAATAATTAATTCACCTTAATTGCACTCATTTTAAGCCCTTGGGAACAAGTTTTAAAGTATTGAGAGTCCATCTGAAAACCACCTCATGAAACCCCTACAACAATCTCAGTGCCCTTATAAAGATTGCCCTGCCTTCCTCCTGCCTGTCTGCCTTCCTTCCTTTTTCTTTCCTTTCCTTTCCTTCCTTCCATCACTTCTGTGCATTTTTATCTGCTCACTCTAGTTAAATTACATGATTACTTTTCTACTTTGGCCTGAGTGGAGAAGAAACAAAGATTTACAAAATTTGATATAAAATATCTCATTTAAAAGTCATGATTTATTTTGCTTACAATAGTATATAGTTTGTGCAATACTGATAGTTAAAGATTATGTCAACATAATACATAATGCATGCATATACAGTACTGTATCTGTGGAGGATATGTTTCAAGACCTCCGGTGGATGCTTGAAACCACAGACAGGACTGAATCCTGTATATATTATGTATTTTTCCTATACATACATGCCTATGATAAAGTTTTAGCTTATAAGTTAGACACAGTAAGAGATTTATAATTATTTTGTTGCCAAGTGCTGTCAAATCCGGCCCAACTCATAGTGACCCTATGTACAACAGAATGAAACACTCCCTGATGCTGTGCCATGCCAGGCATTATGTCAGTGCTTCTCTGCTATTCATAAGGTTTTCTTTCTTTCTTTCTTTCTTCCTTCCTTTCTTTCTTTCTTTTTTCTTTTTCTTTTCTGCTTTTTCAGTACTAGGGGTTAAATCCAGGCCCTTGAACTTGCAAGCTTTGCAAGTGCTGTAGCACTGAGCTTTACCCCTCATGCCCTTTTGTCTTGTTTTGTTTTATTTTTGTTTTTGAGACAAGGTCTCACTAAATTACGCAGATTGCCTCTGGTCTCAAACTTGTGATCATCCTGCCTCTGCCTCCCCAGTCGCTGGAATTACAGGCGTGTGCCACCACACTCGGCTTATTCATAGGGTTTTCAATGGCTGATTGTTTCAGAAGTGGGATGCTGGGTCCTCCTCCCAAGCTTACAGCACCCCGTATTCCCAGGTGGTCTCGCATCGAAGGACTATCCAGGCCTGACTCTGCTTAGCTTCTGAGATCTGGCAAGATTGGATGCCAGGGTGGTTTGGCTGTAGTAAATTAGAACAATTATAACAAAGTGTGATAATAAAAGTTATTTAAAACTTATGAATTGTTTACATCTGAAATTTCCCATTTAATATTTTCTGACCATGATTGACTGCTGGCAGCTGAAACCTAGGAAAACAAACCTGCAAATAAGGGGGCTACTCTATACAGATGGTAGCATGGGTTTTTTGACTGTGATGTTTTTCATAAGACCCACAGAAATCCTGCAGTTCCATCAGATATACTTCTCCTCTCAGAAAGTTGTGCTTGGGAAACTTCCCTAGGTGATAATGGAAACAGAGTAGTGTAAGGACATTGGTTTCAAGCCTTGCATGAAGTCTTTCGTTAACTGAATCCTTGGGGGAAAATTGTTTCTGAGGTCAAGATTGACAAAATTGTTTAAGTATTATTGAAAATATAAAGCAAAATTGTTTCCTCAATAAATATAATTAGCTATATATATTGCAGTTTCAAGAGTAAGCACTGATGTTGGGACCAGCTCTTTAAATAAAATAGGACCTCTGTGGTCTCCAGAGGGAACATGCATAAAGCAAAGTAAATGATTTTCTGTCAACACTAAGTAGACAGGTGCTTACATTGAACAGCATTCTAATATGTCTCTGAATATTTATGTCTTCTTTTTCAAATGCATTGCCCATGAATGTCACAGCTGTCAAACGTCTGTACACAAGAAGATAAAAAATGAAATTAATAAAAGGCAGATCAACATTTCGTTTGTTTGGAACACTTTTCCTCCCTGCTTCTTTTTTTTTTTCTTTTTTTCAAAAAATTTTTTTTAACTCAGCTGTGTTTTAGAATTTGGGCACATCTACATCTAAAAGGCCAAGGGAAATGTGAGTTGACTAGTTGTATTTTGGGCTGGCACTAGGACCTGTCTCAGTATTTAAACACCGAAATAATCAATGGAATTAATGACCAGGAGAACTAGGACTTGAGGCTTTTTCTAGCCATTTCCGCTGTCCATGTGCTTGGTTTGCTTGGGTGCCACAAACAAGATTCTGACAGGTTGTCACTGCCCCAACCCAAAACTCAAGTTTGTGAGGTGAGAGGCTTTTAAATCTTTCTGCCTCTGTAGTCCCAAGTTTCAGCTCTACAGAGTTAGTGCCAAAACAAGCCATCATGTGCCCTCAGAGTTATAGAGGAACTTGGTTTTCAGAGGAGAGATGACTAAATAGAATCAGTGATAGAACAAAGCAATGGAAAAAAAGCCATGTAGTCATCAGATCCCGGCCTCTGCTTCTTATGGTTATTGAAAGAGCAATGTGTGAAGAATATGTGTTGGGATGAACTCAGCAGTCACTTGAAAAACATTTATTCATAAGAAGCAACACACTTTGAGGTGTCTGGTTATTGTTATTGCTAAGTAGCCCTCAGCAAAAAAGACCCCCACCCCATTTCAGCTACTTTCATATCTACCCTGAAGTGTCTGAGTGAACCACTTGGTCATAAAGAAAGAATGTAATTTAAATGCTGAACCAGGAATTTAAACTTAGGAACCCTTTCACTTGTTTTGCCCTGGATGAAAATTGTTCTAAATAAAAACTCTCCAACTTGTTAAATAGTTGTTACGAACGTCTCAGTTTAGGAAGACTTATAATTTAGCATCCAAATTTTGGTGATCTGTTTGGTATTTTATTGATAACCACAGATAAGAACCAGATGGAATGAATAATGATTTAGTTCAGATTTGATTTAGAGAATATGCTGCTTGCTCTGATTTTGTTATATTTATGAAAGTAAAAATAAAAAAAAAAACCCAACATAGATCCAGGTCTTATTTGAAGAAATTAATTGAGCTTTGTTTTTTCCTTTTTAAGACAATTTCAGTTCAGTTGGTAGGCTGGTTATGAGTATATTTATAAGGTCTACAAAAGTAATTTGTCACATGGCTCAGTTCCCTTCGTTGGCACCGTGCAATTGATAAAAGATAACTTCAATATGATATCAACTTATTTCAATTCAGTCATTTAATCTCTTATCAGTAAAATTGAGGGTGATCATATTGATATGGATGGTAATCATTTTTCAGAAGTTTTTGCTCATTCTGGGGCTGGAGCCTAGAATTTGTCTCTGTGTGCCCGCTGAAGCTCTACTTCATTGAAATCCAACACAAACTGTATGATATTCAAGTCTTCCCTGATTCTCATTAGAAAGAAATTTTTTATTCCCTTCTCTCCTTTTACCTAATACTTTGTATATTTTTTAAGTAACTATTTTACTGTATTTTAATTTTCATATTCTGCCTCGGGTTTTAAATAATTGTTGATGTGTTTACTTCTTCCAATATATTATAAACTCTTTGAGAGCAGAGGCTATGTTATCCGCATGTCTATATTCTCACAGTTGTAGAACCCTTATTTTTTAGGTTTTTAGGCTTTCATAGTTGGTTACATCTTTGCTGTTGTCGCTAATTTTTTGTTTTGTTTGTCAGTCAGCTTGCGTAGGAATGGGTCATTTGTCAGGAAAAAATTGTAGCTACAAAATATAATCTATATGCTTACCACTGAAAATTTGTTGGGGCATTTCATAATATATACGTAGACTATCTAAAAAATATGCAACCATTACCAGCAGTTCACTCTTAAGTTCACATTTCAAATAGATTGCATCTGTTTCTAATCAGGTAACTGAATGATTAGCAGGAGAAAACATGATTAGAAAGCATGCAACCCTTGCTGATACATATTCTTTTTAAAGTTCTCCAAACTTAAGGTCAATAAAGAAACAGTACATGCAGCAAGAAGAGCTAGATTAGAGGAAGGATTTCAGCTGTAAACCCTTTTGTGAGCCATTGTAAAAACAGAACTAATTTAACTGATGGGTAGAGGCATTTGGGGCTGACATGTAAACTAAGGAATGTGAAAATGGATGAGAAGAATGGTGACTAGGAAAATTATGAGACTTGTAGTTGAAGAAAATAAAGTTTACTAAGTTGAAAGTTAATGAGCAGATGATTTCATTCCTTTTTATGGGGCCATGCTTTTAACTCAAAGAAAGCTAGTAAGAATAATGAGGAAAAGCCCTAAGTTTGATAAAAGAAAATAAACGAGAGGTTACTACAAATAAGAAATGTTGGAATGCTCTTGGTTTGCTTTCATTACTAATGGGAAAGGAAAAATGACTTTCTTGAGATAGTATATCATTTTAAGATCATACTTCTCTCTTGTTTTAATCCATCAAACTGAGCTATCTTTCTTTTTGGACAATTTTTACACCATTGAGCTTGAAGTTCACAGAAGGAAAGAAAAAAAGCAGTGGTCTCTATTCCTGATTTGAATCAGACACAACCTACTTCAATACAGTGCACTGTCTTTCAGTTAATTACTGTCCCTCTGAATCCTATTAGATGTCCTGTTTTCTGCAAGCTACAGTCTTCGATAGGAAAAGTGAGATGGTGGAAATTGCTCTTGGTGACTTGCTTTATGTATTGACTTGGTGTATTGTTCTGGTATTTATTACAGAAATTAGCTACACTTTTCTGTAGACTACCTTTACTTAACATAGTCAAAGCTCACGGACTTAAGAGAACTTTATATCTTACTACACTAGTGCACCTACACAGCTAGTCTAAGGTTTGGTTTGATGTAAAAGTCCACTGTGCATACAATGCCTTGTTGCACTGTTTTATTATTATTATTTATCTTTTTCTTGTTTTGTTTATTTATTACAATATTAGGTACTTGAACCCAAGGCCTTACATATGTTAGGCAAATGTTCTCCCACTGAGCTGCATCTCCCAGCCCCTTTTTTACTTTTTAGTTCCCTATAGGGTATCACTATGCTGCCTGAGCTAACTCAAACTTGTGATCATCCTGCCTCAGTCTCCTGAGTAGCTGGGATTACAGGCATGTGCTATGGTGCCCAACATTTATTAGTATTATTTCTAAATTGGAATGTGAGACAGAGTTCCAAGTTCAAAGGAATTTGAAGTAACAAGGGCCCTCAGCCTTGAGAAATTCTTGGAAATTTTGGAGGTTAGACCTTCCAAGAGATAAAGGGTAGAAACCTTGGGCCAATTGTAACTAAAAATAAAGGATAGAATGACTTTATTTGATACTGGGTTTAACTTTTTGCCATAATTTATTTCATATCTAGTTACATATAAGCCTACAGTTTAACTAATCCTGAGTTAGTTAGGACAATTCAAACTATTGTAAGTTATACTCATAGTTTTCCTGGAGTTTATATCTTTTATCAAAACTGAAGATGTGATGACCAAAGTTTACATAAACTTTTTATACAAAATTTTAAGTATCATTATATAATCAGTTTGAAACACCTCTATGCCTTTTATAGACTCATCGTGTGTAATTTAAAAAAATTACAAACAGAAATTTATTGATTCTTATTATTTCCATCCCAAACTATGTCTGTTGCAACTTTTGCCAATTAAGCTCCATATTTATGTGTAAATAGAACAGCTGGTTGTCTGTTTCCTGTCAATTTTCTCTACTATTTTTTATCTCTACTGAGAAAAGTAAAGGTGCTCTTACCGTGTTTCATCCTAGACTTCCAAACAAAAAACCTTTTGGTATTTAAGATATTTGTTTATAATGCTCAATTATATTGTTATATGAACTAAAGCACCTCTCAGAGTTACTCATATAACATTTATTCATTTAACAATAATTACCAAAAAATGAGAAATTTTTCTTAAGGTGCTTACAATTTTTTTCTCCCTTTATTGGTGAATGATGGTGGGGTACAGAGTAATACAGCATTGGCTTTTTCCATTATGCAACTATTACATCACTTTTGGTTACAGTTTCATCAACTCACAGGGGTTAGGAGCCTTATGACTAATATGTAGTAAAACTCATATGTATATTTGGGCTATATTCCCCTATTTTTCCAATATACTCATGAAGTTGCGTTGTTTACATTGAGAGTATCCTCTTCTCCTTTATCCCTCTGCATTGATTCTCCTCCCCATCCCACCTTCTTCAATCTTCGCTTCCTTCTGCTAGGTCCCTCCCTCCTTCTTTCTCCTCTATATTATCCCTTCTTTATTAAGTTTAATTGTGCATTTTTTATATAGCAACTTATGTGCAGGATTTTAATTTTTTCTTCCTTTAAATAAGATTCAGCTCCCACATATGAAACATATGATATTTCTCTTTTTGAGCTTGTGCTTGTTTGCTGAAGATGGTGTTCTCCAGTTCCATCCATTTTGCTGCAAATGACATTATTTCACTTTTTTATTGCTGAGTAGTATTCCATTGTGTATATGTACTATAATTTTTTTTATCCATTCTTCTATTGATGGGCACCTTGGTTGGTTCTAAATCCTTGCTATTGTGAAAAGTGCTGCATTGAATATGGAGATGCAGGTGTCTCTGTGGTATGATGACTTGTCTCCCATTTTCTATATTCCCTGTAGTGGCATTGCTGGGTCCTATTGTAGTTCTATTTTTAGGTTTCTGAGGTTCTCCATATTGATTTCCAAAATGGTTGAACTAATTTATAGTCCCACCAACAGTGTAAGAGTGTTCCTTTTTCTTCACAACCTCAGGACAAGATTGGAAGGGAAGTCCAGAGATGCACCTGAGAAAGCACCACTGACGATGTCTCATCATCCCACCCAGAGAACACAGAGTTTACAGTGCTGGGAAGAATCCACAAAGGAGCCTAGGGCTCAGATCTGCAGCAGAGCACATCCCTGGCAAGTTGCCAACATTCTACTGACAAGGTGAGGTAGCACTTCTTATAGAGAGAAACTGGTGAGTAAGCCCCCAGGGACAGAAAGCAGGGGTGGGGCTTACAAAATTCTAATAATTTTTTCCCAGGTTTCAAAAACTACAATAAAATCAAACTAAAAAATAACTAGCAAAAAATTATCATCTAATTTCATAATGTAGACATCCAAAAATTATAAAATCAACAATTTTCATGAGATCAGTCTTAAAATATGGAAAATGACATCCAACTGTAAGTGTTATCATGGGGTCATGTGTGACCTGACCATGGATGTACTTACTTGGCAGGTGCTACAGTACCGCAACTTTGGGACCTGCCCCGATTCAGGATATACTGAGATTACATGGAATAACACACTTGTATACAATTGTTATGTTATTGTTGTTAGGTGCCATCAAATCGGGTCCCACTCATAGCGACCCTGTGTACAACAGATGAAATACTCCCTGACGCTGTGCCATGCCCAGTGCTATGTCAGTGCTTCTCTGTTATTCGTAGGGTTTTCAATGGCTGATTGCTTTGGGGGCAGGCTGCTGAGTCCTTCTCCCAAGCCTGTAGCACCTAGTGTTTCCAAGTGATCGCCCGCCCGTCCAAATCCTAACCAGGCCCAACCCTGCTAGCTTCTGATAACTGACGTGATTGGATGCCAAGGTGGTATGGCTGCATTTTGTGTACGATTGGGAATTTTGAAAAATTTAGTGAAATTTAATTTCTGGGGTCTTTTTTGACCTAGTAGTAGCAATTAAAGGTTAATATTCAATATTCCTTGTTCTGGCACAAATAATTCTACATTTCTAATCTTTTCCCGGGAATCTTATTTTCTATGACTGGTTGCAAAATTTATGAACATATAAACATATCATAATCAATCTTTTATGTGTTTTTTTCTTTTCTTTTCTTTTTGTCCTTTTCTTGCAGGTAGGAACAGAAACTAAGATATGTTTCTCCAAAAATCATAGTAAAATAGAGCATGTAGTATTTTTACTTTTGCCATTAAAGTTATGGGGTTTCCTCATAGTTTATCTTTTGCTGATAAGACATCATATAAAACCTCTGTTCTCATATTCAGTCTTCAAATTTGTTTCAATCAGTTTACACCCTGAAAAACAGACCAGCTGACTACTCAGCTATGTGTCTAAGTGCATAGAAATCCAGGCAACAAGCACTTGTCTTTATAAAACAACTTAGTTTAAGCAATTAATGATCAAGCCCTATACACATAAACACATTATAATTAACTGTTTAACAGTCAAGATTGCTTTTCAGATTTTTCCCTTTGAGTGTAGTCAAGGTGAATTACTTGATTTTTCCATCCCTAAATGCTGCAGCAGCTCGGTCTTTTGCAAGTCTCCCGTCTCCACATATTTTCCTATACCCACTATATTTGACAGTAAAACTGCCAAGCTCCATTATTTCCAACTGGCAGCAATTTAATACATAGTTGAGTCAGTTATTTAACTAAATAAATTGCTTAAAGTTAACTGTATTTGTAAGACCACAAGGTGTTTCTAAAATGTGCTGCCCTTTTATATCATAAACCTGGATTAGGTTTACAACCCCATTTCCCCTCAGCAGTTTATAAATCAAACAAAGAACATAGAACAATGCATAAAAATCCCTGTGAAACCACCCTCAGAGTTTTTGTTAATGACAAAAGCATACTGGAAGCTGGATTTACTCTGTACACTACAGAATGAAAGTTTGCTTTAGAGTAACCAGATTTTGAAGGGTTATTTGAGTTCCTTTAAGAGTGATCAACTTTGAACCTAGAATTTTGTGAAGCCACAAGCTATCCATTCAATAATTTAAGTTCAAAACTGGCAGGACATGCTAAACAGTGTTGGGCATGCGCTTCCATCAACTTTGCTCCTACTCACTCACAATCTGCTAAATGTTCTCAGAAGCATATAGGAGAATAAATGTTAAGTTACTTATGATTTCTCTCCACCAGTGGTCATTAAACATGAATGAACAAATGCACATACACACAAAAACAGCACATAATGCCCCAAATGAACACCATGTAATCTGGCCCAGCTGTAACGTTTTCCTTTTTCAATTAATTGAGATAGGGTTCCAAGACAGATTAAATGTAGCCACTACCACTGAAGGTATGTTTAAAAGAATAAAAGGGAATTGACAATTGGAACGTTTTCTCTAAGAATCCAATGAAGAATTCTTTTCTGGAAGTGGACATACTTCACTTTTATGACTTACTATAGATCCATTTAGATAGGAAGAATGCTGTCATGGTTCTATCTGTAAAGAGTAGAAAGTATAGATGAGAAGCCCATGTCATATTTAAATGTACATTTTTGCTGGGCATGGTGTCTCATACCTGTAATCCCAGCACTCAGGAGATTGAGGCAGGAAAACGGTCAGTTTAAGGCCAGCTGGGGCTATATAGCCAGACCTTGTCTCAAAAATAAACAAACAAAGAAAACATCATTTTATTTACACTTAAATTTCTATTTCTTACAGCACTGAGGGTTGAAACCAGGGTCAGGCACATGCTAGGCAAGAGCTGTATCCCTGAGCTCCAGCTCCAGCACTTTAGACTTAGAATTCTAAATATGCAAATGTTTTTAGGGAATTACTTTTATTTGCTAAGTGACACCCTTAGTGCTTTCAAAGCAGAGCTCAGCGTTTCTGGACTAGCTGTTTTCTGAAAGGACAAGGACTGTGGAGTAGATAGCCATAGCTTGCAAAGTACTGTTAACTCTTCCACATCTGTACTAATGTTGTTGTTGTTGTTAGGTGCCGTTGAGTCAGGTCTGACTCACAGTGACCTTGGTAGAGTTTCCAATGGCTGACCACATCCTTCTCCCGTTTTTGCAGTGCTGGGGATCGAACTTGGGTCGTCAGAGTGCAGAGCAGCACTGTACGACTGAGCTAAACCTCAGCAAACAATAACAGGAACATGAACCCTGGAGCCTCAGATTAAAAGTCTGATGCTCTACCTACTGAGCTAAGAGATAATCTTCAAAGCCCTGTTTTTGTTTCTGGAGGGACACTTTTATATTGATTTGCATTAGGATGCTCATACATTGCACTCCTGAGGAAATGAAAGGTGGCCGCTTCCTGTCTTGACTCACCAGGGCTGAGGACTTTAGGCTGTCACTTTCCCCACTTGCCTGCTTTCCATCTCATTTCCCTACTTTGTTCTACTGCATGTCAGGGCAGACTGATGCCTGGGAGACTGCGCTTAAGATCTGCATAGCTCCTTTCTTAGTTAACACTGAAGAACACAGACTTTCAAGAAATGAAGATTTCCTGCACAGAAATGGTGATGTAGAAGCAGAACAAATTCCTCAGTGGAAATGAAGCCTAGAAATCCAGGCTCCAGATGTTATTTCCCGGTCTGTTGCAACCTCCCACCCCCACCTCCATTCTGTTGCAGGCCATGACTGGTTGTAGTCTTTCTTAAGTAAGTCAAAAGTGATCATGACAATTCACTAGAGAGACTAAGACAAAAGTACTACTTAGATTGTTTAAATTTCAGCTTTTATTGTTGAGAGTTAAAATATTTGCAGAAACTGTCAACCCAGGTGGGAAACATTTACAGCTTATCAAAAGTATACTAAAGACCAAAGTTAGTTATTTAAAGAACTAACTTTTGCTAATAGGAGGGAAAGAAAATAAAACCAAGATTAATACACAAAATCCAAAAAACTAGTCTATTGAATGATCGTAATTTTTTAGTGTATTTATCCAACTGCCAATAGGTCAACTAAACCGCCTAAGATGAATCCTCTTCATGTCTGCCTTTATTCTTCATGGAGAGTTAAAGAAGTGGGAAATTGTCAGAAACCACAAAAACTGGAAACAATAAGCAATTTGAAGAACTCACAGAAGTTTACAAAAAACATAATCTTGAGCATAATGCCTAGGAAAAAACCAGCAAGAACAAATAGTACCAAACTCCATAAAATGTTGACATAATATGAGTTATCTCTATGGATTATCTCATTGCCTTGAGAAGACAATGTTTCCAAAGAAGATAAAATGTCACATCGAGTAGCATGTTAAAGGGATAGATTGGGCTGAAGTAACCAGACATATTACATGAGGAAAGACCGATGTTTGGATCTCAGAAGAGTGGTATTAAAGTTCCATGTGTGAACATTTGTTATACCTCATGTCTGTGTAATATCCATACTTAGTAGACCGATTACCTAAGAAGATATATATGAAAATTCTAACCAGGAACTATAATAAGAGGTGATTACATCTTGTTTCTGCCTGCAGCCTTAGCACTGTGGTTTCTGATCCTGTCAGATCTCAGAAGCTAAGCAGGGTTGGGCCTGGTTAGTACTTGGATGGGAGACCACCCGGGAACACCAAGTGCTGTAGGCTTGGGAGAAGGATCCAGGAACCCATTCCCAAAAAACAATCCACCATTGAAAATCCTATGAATAGCAGAGAAGCAATGACAATAGTGTTTTGTCTGTTGTACATAGGGTTGCTATGAGTTGGACACCAACTCAACAGCACTTAAGAACAACATCTTGTTTGTAATCTGAGTTCTGCTCCTCTGCATTCTCCTATTGACTCTACCTGTTAAATTGCTCTCCATAAGCACCTGTTATTCCATGATTTTTTAAAAATTTACAGTGATGTGCCAATTTGCAAAGAACTCTCCATCTTTGTAGTTGTTCAAAGTTCATAATTTATGGCCCAATAACTTAAATGTTTACAGTTAAGTCTATAGGTATTTCTTTCAGTTCTAATTTGCTATTGCACCAATTCTTGCAGATAATGGATGTTTGTTGTTGTTGTTAGGTGCCATTGAGTTGGTGTCCAACACATAGTGACCCTCATAGGGTTTTCAATGGCTGACTGTTTCGGGATTGCCTTGGGAGTGGATTACCAGGTCTTTCTCCCATTTTTGCAGTGCTGGGAATTGAACTTGGGTCCTCAGAGACTGCAGTGCAGTGCTCTACCAACTGAGCTAAATCCCAGCCCAATGGATGTTTAAGAGCTGCTAAAATCTAATATCTGCATGTATGCTTACCACTATTATCTTTAAATACAGACTTCTCTGTGTGATGCTCTAATAGGGAGGGATATATATATATATATATATATATATATATATATATATATTCACTTCTATCTCCTGCACAAAATAGTCCTTTCTAGAAAGAAAGGATTCTTTAGTTAAAAGCCCTTTAGATCATATTTACCTTTATTTAAGTTTTCTTTTTTCTCCTGTGGTGTATTTTTCAGTTTAAACTCCTTGCCATTTAACTATTTTATGGAGTTTAATAAGTATTTCAGGGCTGGGATTTAGCTCAGTGGGTAGAGCGCTGCCCTGCAGTCTCTGAGGCCCCGAGTTCAATTCCCAGCACCACAAAAATAGGAGAAGGACCTGGTAATCCACTCCCAAGGCAATCCCAAAACAGTCTACCATTGAAAACCCTATGAGGGTCACTATGAGTTGGATACCGACTCGACGGCACCTAACAACAACAACAACAACAATAAGTATTTCACAATAAGTTTTTATTCATTTAATAAATATTTATTGAAATTCAATTACTAATGTTTTAGTCAATCCATAAATTAAAATTTTTTGACCCTGAAGCCATTCCGTAGACCAAAAGCCTTGCTTGCTATAGATTTAAAATCTAGAATGCACCATGCACATCCTATCCAAAATAGATGATACCCACTCCTGGAACCAGTTTCCATATGGTCTTAATAGGTTCTGGACATTTTAATTTCATAGTCAGGATCTCTTGCTTTGCAGAAGCATATGCTTCAGGGGTCTTCATGCTAAGACAAGGAAGTTTGTTGTAAAGATGATGTTAGTTTTGAGAATGGGTTGATATTTATTTTGTTGTTTGTGTCATTGTTCACTTGGGTGGCATGTTTTGATTCAATTATGTTAAGAATTCCTTTTTAAAAAAAGTCTGCCTAAGGGCAGTGGGGATGAGTTCATTGAGAGATATAATCAGAAAAATAAGAAATTAAGAGCAATTTGGTTTGGAACAGCCCTTTGGAATGTAGCTGAAAGAATGTCTTGCTTTGTTATTGTCATTCACACACCAGAGATGACATCTGTCTATAGAAGTAAATGCTCCATACCTTAGAATGGAAGAGATAACTACCTAGAAACACAAAGGTTCTATAATACTGAAGTCCAAAGACCTCAAAGGACTTTCTAAATGGAACTTTTAATATTCGTCGCACAGCAACATAAGTATAACCTTGAAGTCTGATGCCAAAACCAAGGTGATCTTTGCCTCATCAGAACGAGCTTGAATCTTTCTAAACCGTTTGGAAATTCTTACTGCAATAAATATACATGTCTTGAAATTTTGCACTTGTCAAGTAGCTTTGATTCAGAGACTGAATTCTTGCCTGGAATTTTTGGTAAATTTTGTGTTACTTATTAAGGTGAACAAAGACATTCTTGGAACAGGCAGGAAAAGATTGTTAATTAACACTTACTATGGACCTTGCTCTGTGGTAGGCAGTTTATCCCATGTAGCCTTTTCCGTTTTCAAGGAATGGAAACTTTTTTAAAAAGTACATTTGCATTCATGTGGGATATTTGTAAATGTTTTTTATGTTAAAAATGTGTCCTTAGACTTGAAAACTTTGGGAAGTTATAATCTTATTTTTGTTCACTTATCACATGAGCTTAAACCATTGCTAGATAATTGACAGTATGATATATTTGCAAAACAGTCTAACGTCCCAGGCCGAGAATAATTAGATATTTAATCTCTAGTTTTGTATTTAGTGGGGGCTGAGATTTAGCTCAGTGGGTAGAGTGCTGCGCTGCAGTCTCTGAGGTCCCGAGTTCAATTCCCAGCACCATAAAAATGGGAGAAGGGCCTGGCAATCCACTCCCGAGGCAATCCCGAAACAGCCATTGAAAACCCTATGAGGGTCTTCTATTCTGTTCCAGATGTCTTCGGGCCTATTTTTGTGCCAGTACCAAGCTGTTTTTGCAACCACTGCCTTGTAGTAAAGTTTGAAGTCAGGGATTGTGATTCCCCCTGCATTAGATTTGCAGCTTAAAAGTGTTTTGGCTATACGTGGTCTTTTGTGGTTCCATATGAATTTTTGGATCATTTTTTCTATTT
>VMDO01030279.1:0-21523 GCA_007922755.1 Pedetes capensis | reverse complement strand
TTTTTACACTACCATTTACATATTCCCTGAGTCCTTCCAAGGGTTATTTGAATTTACCTGTACTTTGGGAATAAGAGCTTAGTAGCTAGTTCCAAATATTTCATATGACTTACTATGTAATGCTGCAGTAAGTGTAGCATAAACTAACTTCTTAAACTCTGATTAGAAATACTTAAGTTATGATTGATGTGTATAATAATAGTTATTATCTTGCTTATTAAAATGGATTTCTGAAACCATGTGAACACGAAAATCTCATGTATCCATACCGTCACACCTGTTATCACTGTGATATTAATTTGCAAAATATTTTGAGGCTTCATAAAGCCTATAACAAAATCCTTTTCAATTTCTACATACTGTGAATTCTTTTCATGCTCATTTCATTTTTTTGGTCTAAATTGAAAATCCTTATAATTTTACTAGTTAGTATTTTATTCTGTCTAACTCTCTTTTCATTATGCAAATAATAGCAGTTTGAAAGCTGTGATTAGAATGCATTTGATAACTGTCTTGTGTTTAAGATTTTCACACAGGTGTGCACAATGATTGAGAAATTTGTACAAATAAGCCGAAGTCTAAGCCAGCGCACAAAAAGAGCCAGGTGGTGGTCATATTAGATCATTAATAATATTAAAGTATCACCTGAAGTGTTATTGTTCTGTGCCATCAAGCTTGTAAATTTCAATGCTATGAAGCGCAGCATGCCAATGATATTTTGCCATGAATATTTTTGAATGTTAAAAATAGTTTCCATCTGATTGATTTTTAAGATTCATCAGAGAAGCAAATCATCACTTCAAATTACTTGCAGACTGTGTCTACATAAATAAGTATTTTTTCTGGCCATACTGAGTACAAGTTAAGTCAGTACTCACATGTACAGCTAGGTAATTTTTCATGACTGGTGGCTACTGTGACTGGTCACTATGTTCATTCTTAATTTCCTCTGCTTTGCAATTGTAAAATATTTTAATGTAATCCTCCAAATATATGATATAACCTGGTTGAATTTAGTAGTTAAATATATATACTCTTAAACATTGAAATATTGTAAGGATAACACTTAATGCTCAATAAAGTTTTAAGTACATACTTGATTTAAATGCCAACCAAGTCTCTTTTATGGGATGAATTATGCTGCTTCAAATAAAATATTTTGATCACTTATTTTTCTTCTGTGTAAAGTATCTATACACATAACTCTTGACATTTGCCAAAACAAAACCTTTGGTTTTTCCCAGTTTTATCTGAGGTACACATATAACAGTTATAAGGTAACATTTGTATTAATATAAAAATAGCTAATATTATAAATCAATATTCTTGTTAAGGAAAAGTTCAGACATATTATTCCTAGGTCAAAATTATTTTTCTATTCCAATCAGCAAGTGCTTGTCTCATAATTTTTTAAATATTGAAACTAATCTCTGACATGATCTAGCTTTCCTGGACATTTTCACTATGACACTGGAGTATTTTTAAATTACAAAACTCAATGACAGACTGATAGATAACACATGTGACTGAGTATACTCTTTAGGTACACTTGAAAGACATCCAGTATTGTTGAAAGGCCTTCTGAAAATGGTGTGGAAAACATTTCAAACTCTATCTTCATCATTTTGTCTTGATTTATACATCTTAGAAAGGTAGTTTGGTCATTAGGAGGCTGTTCCAAGAAAGTGATTATCTGCTATTAGCCACTTACTGATGAATTATGAGGTCCTGGGGTAGAGGGTTATACACATCTTTTGAAATGTTAGGATTCCAGTTGAGGGTTAATGTACCTATAATCCAATATTTTAGGAGGCTGAGACAGGAAGATTAAGAATGAAAGGCCACCATGACCTTGTTAAGAGAGAAAGGAGGAAGAAAGAAAGAAAAAAAAGAAAGAGAAAGAAAGAAAGAACATAGAATAAAAAGGAAAGAAAAAGAACTAAAAAAGAAAAAAATGAAAAGAAAAAAAGGAAAATAAATCAGTATTCTGACCAATTCTAGACAAGTTAATGTATCTTTGTTTCCTTTAACAACCCCATACATGGTTAGTATTGCCTTCAGTTGTAAACACATCCCAGTGGAGGCATGTTGTTGTTGTTAGGTGCTGTCGAGTCGAGTCCGACTCATAGCGACCCTCACAGGGTTTTCAGTGGCTGACTGTTTCAGGATTGCCTTGGGAGTGGGTTGCCACATCCTTCTCCCATTTTGTGGTGCTGGGAATCGAACTCATGACCTCAGAGACTGCAGCGCAGCGCTCTACCAACTGAGCTAAATCCCAGTCAATAGTGGAGGCATAGAGGATTCAAACTTCTTCCTGTATAGAAACACAATGACTTATACATTGTTGTTGTTGTTAGGTGTGGTTGAGTCAGTATCCAACTCATTGCGACCCTCATAGGGTTTTCAATGGCTGACTGTTTAGGGATTGCCTTGGGAGTGGATTGCCAGGCCCTTCTCCCATTTGTGCGGTAGTGGGAATTGAACTCAGGGCCTCAGAGACGGCAGTGCAGTGCTCTACCAACTGAGCTAAATTCCAGCCCGACTTATACATTAGAGAAGTTCAAATAAGACTTTTCAAGTGTTTAAGCAAACATTACCAGTGAATCATGTAAATTTGGGATGACTACAGAGGTATTTACAAAATGAGACTACCCTTAATTACTGAAGGATTATTAATGGAGAAATAACTAAATTATCATGTATATACTATAGGCAGTTATATCTATAATGCAGGCCATGCAAATAGGAAAGCTACTATAAAAGTTGTCCCTCCCTCCACTTGAAGTAATCTGTGACACTCCCTCATTCTTGGAGATCATTCTTTATGGTCTCAACTCAATGATCAGGATTTTTATGGATTATGGAACTGTGTTAGTCTTTCTCCTTGTGAACCAGGATGCTCATAACTACTCACCTAACTATCTCAGTGTCTTATGATAATGGAAAATCTCAGTACAGAAATTAGAAGGCAACAGCAAACTTGATTTTTAAGATCCACCCTGATGGAGATTGGATTGCCATATCTTGTTGATTCTAAGACTCTATGAAGAATGGTTTAAATAAACACTGCCATTTGGCTATATCTGATTGTTTGGTGTAATGTTGATAGTGCTTGTAAGTGCAGTATAAGATAAATTTAATGGCTTTTTCTCAGCCTATGTCAATCAGTTAATAAATTTTGCCAATAGTGGAATACTTTTGTGAAAATTCCCCTGGAGCCAAGATGCTCTAGAAAAAAGGGATAGATATGGTTGGAAGATGGTTCTTCATAGGATTTTCATATTTCTCTTGTGAATAAGAAATGGACTGCCTTTTTGTCAGGACAACCTTTTGATGATTACTTTGAAAGAAAACAGCCTTGAGGTATGTATCATAAAAGATCTGTGTTTCCTAAACAGGTTGACTTTGCAAAATGTGTATATGTGTGTCATCTATTTTCCTTCTTTCAGCAAGAACTGACATTCAGAGATCCAGCATAAAAACACTGATTGATAACTTTGAATACTGTAAACAATATGTCCTTAATATTTGATACATGATTCTCAAGTCTTCAAACAACATTTATGAAACTGTGCCAGAATAACTTGGCAGTTTTCGAGTTAGGTAAAATTTCAGACCTTTCACAGTTCTTAATAGTAGATGAATATCATAGAATTATTTCTACCTTCTTTTTTTCGATATTGGGAATTGAATCCTGGTCCATTCAAGTGTTGGGCAAGTGCTGGTGCTCTACAATTGAACAGCAGCACAACTGCTTTTTTATTTTTATTTTTGAGACGTGATTTTGCTAAATTGTGCAGATTCCTTCTGGTCTTGAATCAACAATCCACCTGCCTTAGTCTCCAAAATGGCTGGGATTATAGACACATCCCATGGAGCCTGGCTGTTTCTATTCTATTATTATTATTATTATTATTATTGTTATTACTCCAGTACTGAGCCCCAAAACTAGGGCTTTGTGCATACTTCACAAGTAATCTCCCACTGAACTGTATTTCCAGTGCATTTTTCCCTTTTTATCTTGAGATCAGATCTCTCTAAGTTGTGCAGGTTGCCACCAGCCTCTAACTTGTGATCCTCTTGCCTCTGTCTCCCAAGTTGCCAGGATTACAGATGTGTATCACTGTACCTGACAGATAAGGGTTTTGTCTCCATTGAAATAGGCACAGTCCATTTCAATTTTCCTTCCTTTTGCCTTTCTTTCTTTCTATGGTAATTTGGCCAAATCTGTCATTAATGGATTCAGCAATTGCTTTGCTTACCATTTTCTCCTTTTATAAGTGCCTCCTTGGATTTTCCCATAATTACAGTAAGATCAAATTGTTGTTGTTGTTGTTGTTGTTGTTGTTGTTGTTGTTGTTGTTGATAGATGTCTTCAAGTGGGGTCCCATTCATAGCAACCCTATGTACAACAGAATGGAACACTGACTGACACCATGCCAATGCCTGGTACTATTGTCAGTCCATCTCTGCTATTCATAGGATTTTCAACGATGATTGTTTCTGGAGTGGGATGCCAGGTCCTTTTCCTAAGCCTAAAGACTCAGGTGGTCTCCCAAGGACTAAGCAGCTAGACCCTGCTCAGCTTCCAAAATCTGAAGAAATTGGACACCAGGGTGGTATAGCTATAGACAAGGTCAAATGACTATACAATAAATTACTATATGATAAATCACTTATTCCATGGCATATATATGGATTTGCTTATACAGTAAGTGGTGTATCACCCAATATCTATGATATGGTTTCATTCTTACTGAGTTTCCTCCTTACTGAGTTTCCTCTGGCATAGGGCAGCAGTATGTTTAGTATGTAGACTCCTTTACCAAAGCCTTGGACAGGGGGTGACTCATTACCAAATATTAACCAGTTATGAGAATACCATTCCTGTTTAATTGTAACCATTTAGAGTTGAACTTATGCTGAGATTCTTACTAATCAGATATAAATGCACATTTTATGAGGGATTATTAGGAAAGGTAATTTATTATAATATAAACAGGTAAACAGAAAAAGAAAAATTCTTTTTTCAAATCTTTCAGTGACATCATAAGAACTAAGATGCCTCAAACTCCTGCAGCCTTTCTTTGAAGATGAGAGTATATAACCTTGAAGACAAATGCAAATATTATAAATATCTTTAAACAGAAGAATCAAAGTAGCTTGAATATTTATGATATTTTTAAGCTGGTATACCAGTTCTGGATGATTAGCTTTCTGGAAATCTGGTTCAGTAAATACAAATAAATTATTTTTTATTTGAGCCATATAGGGTTGGCTCTTCTATTGTATACCGATTTAAATATATTAATACAAACAATATAAAGAAGTAAGGTCATCGTTATTACTAATGGTTTCAATTTGCACAAATTATGTTATTTTACAGTGATATAATTTGTCTTGCCAGCACCTTACCTCTGTTTATGAAAATGTGGGGTGTATATGTGTACATATACATATTATAATGACGAGTGAGGTCACCTTTGACTAACTAGTCATGCATCTGTCTATCTCATTCAGTATTTACATCAATGTTATCATACTTAAACCTTAAGAACTTTAGTACAGTTAAACCTTGTATGAAATATTGTTGTTAGATGATGTAGAGTTGAGTCTGACTCATAGTGACCCTGTATCAGTTTTCATTGATTGATTTTTTCAGAATAGTTATGGGAGCAGGCTGCCAGGTACTTCTATTTTCTGGAGTGTTGGCAGTCTAACCCAGAGCCTCAGAGAGCACACTCTACCAACTGAGCTAAACTCCAGCCTCTTCTAGGAAATATGTTCCTCTATTTGCAGTACTTTGAATAATATATAATTGTTGGCATGAATTTTATTAGAATCTAGTTTTGTTTTCATGGTTAATGTAACCTAACTATGGTTGTTTTTATCAGGTGCTGTTGAGTCAGGTCTGACTTATAATGACCCTATGTACAACAGAAGGAAACACTCCTCAACACTGTGCCATGCCAGGCACTATGTTACTGCTTCTCTGCTATTCATAGGGTTTCCAAGGGTGAATAGTTTCAGGATTGCTTCAGGGTTGGATTGCCAGATCCTTCTCCCATTTTTGAGGTGCTGGGGATGAAACCCAGGGCCTCAGAGAGCTCAGAGCAGCACTATACTAACTGAGCAAAACATCCAGCCCTACATTCTAAATAACATTTTGAACAGTGTATCTGAGAATAAGTTTAAATATATAATTGAGAAATATGTGTAAGTATGTTGTAACGGCACTACTACGCTACTACTTGTACTATTGCTTTACTGTACTATAAATGTTGTTCCAAAGAATTCCCAAAAGTGAAGTTAAAGGTTTTGATTATATACTAATTTCCATACATAAATTCAACATTTTCAGTTAAAATACATTTTTTTTTATTTTTCATATATAACTTATTTTAATTTCAATTTTCTAGGTATTTTTATGACATAATATTAGCCAATGTTTATCACTTTAAAGAAAGTGAATTATTTTTCAATTGAAATTGCCTTTGCCAAAAGCAAACTATAAACTGTTTTGCCTTCATGGTTTATTTAGTGATGTACATGAAAAATTGCAATGTTAATTCCTTTTTAAAAATTGCATGCATAACTGCTTATTAATAATTTTATTGTTGTATGCTAAAATATAATATCATACTGCTTCACTGCTGTGATTCTTGATTTTATTTCTAAGCCATATTAACTAATTGATTAAATATTAATGGTCTAAAGTCATCTCAGTAAAGGGCAAGCTTGCTAAAACTGTTGTTGTTGTTAGGTGCCGTCGAGTCAGTATCTGACTCATAGCGACCCTCATAGGGTTTTCAATGGCTTGTTTCTGGATTGCCTTGGGAGTGGATTGCCATGTCCTTCTCCCATGCTAATACTGTACTACTACACTTTTTAAATATTATCTAAGAAAGATGAAGTAGCTGAAAGTGCTATCATACTAATAGCAAATATTTAATTGAATTTTTAAATTAGTCCTAACAATAAATATTGCTGTTCATAAATTCTTCTAATGTAGATAAGATTTTCTCTTCAATTTGGATAAAATTACTTATTCTTAAAATCCTTAGAATATTTTCTACTTAATAGACTTTATTGTTCTTATAGGCCCCTTAAAGCCCTCCCTCTTCATTTCCCTGTTATTCACACCTTGAATTAGTGTGGCACTTTTGTTATAATATTAACACCTTATTTTTAAGTAAATTGAATTGGTACCATTAGGGTTCACTCTGTGTATTATATATTCTTAATGTCCAAGTAACAAATATTTAAATTTTATTTATGTATTTTAATGTGCCACGTTAATTTTACATATTAATTTTTATATATTTTAATAGTTTAAATTTAATAGTTTAATTAAATAGTTAAATTTAATAGTTTAAAATTATATAAAAATATTTCCCCTCTATAATGAAATTCTGTGGCTTTGTCCAACATTTCCCCAATTCCCAGCCTCTGCTGGTAACCACCATTTACTTTATGCTTCTGAAGTTTTGTTTTGTTATGTTTTTTATCTTTATCGTGGGAATTTGTCTTCCTTTGCCTGGCTTATTTGTCTTAAAATAAACATCCTCTCAGTTGATCTATGTTGCCACAGATGACAGATATCATTATTTTTTGAAACTGACTAGTATTACATTGTCTGCAGCCATACCACTGGGGCTACCTATCCCATCAGATCTCAGAAGCTAAGCAGGATTGGGCCTGGTTAGTACTTGGATGGGAGACCATCTGGGATCACCAGCTGCTGTAGGCTTGGAGAAGGATCCAGCAACCCACTCCCAAAAAAGAAGCAACCATTGAAAACCCTAGAACAGCAGAGAAGAACTAACAATACTATTTAGCCTGTCGTACATAGGATTGATATGAGTTGGACACCAACTTGACTTGACAGCTGGTAACAGTATTACATTATGTGTATATTACATTTCCTTTATCCATTTCTTTTCTAATAGACCCTTAAAATTGATCCCATGTTTTGGCTATTGCAATGCACATTGGAGTGTAGTTATCTCTTCAACATAATTATTTCATTTCCTTTGAACATATATCTAGTAGAAAACTGCTAGATTTTTTCTTTAGCCCTACAATTTCCCATAAGGATGGTATCCATTTGTATTTACACTAACTGTATTTAAATTCCCTTTTTTCCACATCCTCTCACTTTCCTCATTTTGAGAGTGGTCATTGCCACAGGTCTGATGTGATACTGCATTGTGGTTTTCATTTGCATTTTTGTGATGATAAGTGACATTGCATATTTATCCACATCCATTGGCCAGTTGTATGTCTCCTTTTGAGATATGTATATTCAGATCCTTTGCCCGTATATTTTAAATGTCAAAGTTTAGATACTTAAGTCAACAACTTAATAATACCTCTCACAGATTTGTAAACTGACATGCCTGAAGTGAAGAGTTTTCACTAGAAGACTGTCATGTTGTTGGAGTCAGAGGTTACCTGGGTTCTTAGCTTTTAGAAGAAAACATTAAAAATTATCAAAATAAATCTAGTGTGTTGGGGTTCACTCCACCTTGTGGCGTAACAGAGCTTGCCTCAACATGGGTACTTGGTGACCCTTGGAAATAGGAAAGAGCTAATTGTGCCAAAGAAGGACTTTGGAAGCCTTCTTGAAAACAGGAACAGAATTTATTAAGCTGCCCCTACCAAGGTGAACAAAAGGGGATGCAGTACAATGATGCTCAATGAAAGTGTCCCAGGATGTGTCTCCTGTTGCCTCTCACAGTTTTCCTTCTCTACTCTCCTCCTCCCCAAGGTAGAGGAAGAGTTCTTCGTGTCTTGCTTGGAGCCTTCGCAGGTTTGGAGGTCCTGGGCTTGACATGGAGTCTTGCTTGTAGTTCTTGGATGTTTCTACTGGTGGTGTTGGAGGTCGCATGTCTCAGGAGTAGGGTGCAGTGTTCAGGTTCGAAAGGGCTCAGAGACCAGGAGAACAGGGAAGGATCAAGAATGTAAGGGACAAAGGGGAAAGCTAGTAGTTTCAGTGGTGGATTATATAGCTTCTATGAAGGGGGCAGAAACCCAGAAATAGCCAATCAGGGAGCAGCTTGTGCCAAGTATGGCAGTTATATAACTAAGGATTTGAAAATGAAAAATGATAGGGAGGCTAGGCATGGGCCAGGCCAATCACCAAGCTTCCTTTCTTAGCCAATCAGGTGGCTCCAGGCAGCTAATCAGATTGAAGGAGGCCATATCAGAGCTGGGCTGTTTGGGGGCCATCTTGGATCACTGGATGGGAAGGGTAGGAGTAAAGTGGGTGAAGGGTAAACTGGGACCTGGGCAGCCATATTGGCTCTTAGTAAGTCAAATAGGTCCCAGCCCAGGTTCCTGAGTTAAGGGTGACTAGAGGTGGGAGGGGCAGGAACAGGGCAGGATCTGGGAAGACTCAGACCTTGGCCTGGACCAAGCAAGCCTCAAGGTAGGCACCTTCCCTTTCCACCCCTGGGTGTCCAGATAATTCCCGACACTAGTGAATGTCTAAGAATTGAAAAAAAAAATAGGAAGAGAAGAAAGAGATGGAAAAGAGAAAGAAAAGAAGTAAAGAAAGAAGTAAGAAAAGAAAAAAAAAGAAAGAAAAGAAAGAAAGAAAAGAAGTAAAGAAAGTAAAGAAGTAAAAAAAAAAGATGTGTATTTATCCTGTTGCAACTGGATACACAATTTATAGAAATGACTATAATTTTTCCACTGATTGACTTTCCAGGCTTTATTTTCATACTAAGACTACTTTGAAGTAGATGAATAGGACATTACTGTTTCACATAGTTCAATATGAAATACAGTACATAAGGTGTTGCATTTCTACTTAAGCCCAAATCTTTTCTTGAAGTACTATGTAACTCAGCAATGTTTATTTGTACAACTATAACCTGTGACTAATAAAAGCATTAAATATCATCTAAATTGTAAATTTTCCTCCCTCCATACCTCTCCTATTTTCTAATGTATGTTTTTTGGGTGAAAAACTTGCTTTGAGTTATTGGGACTTGATTCTTAACATAAAATTGCAGAAAAGGAATAGAGTTGGCATAATTACTTAATATCCTGAAAATATTATCATTATTCAACATTATATTATTACCCAAACAATACCTTAGATGGTTAATTTTGACAGATGATAATGAATGTATAAAGTGTAAACAAAACATGAATAATATTGGAAACTTTGAATAAAACAAAACAGAACTCCCAAAAGCTATTCCCTGGGACAATGAATATTTTCTTAACCTAAAAATCTATAAAGTTAGGATGAGAATTTATTGAAAGTATAAAAAATGAAGAAAATGGAAAAATGTGAAAGTTAATAAACATACATTAATACTAACAATGAATATTTTGAGCTGCCATGTCGTAAATCTAAGTATATTAAGTTCATGAGAAATTGATATTCAAATCTGCAAAATTATGTTTGTTTTTGTGAAAGATATAATCACATATATATCCTTTTAAAGGTATTATAATAAATAATACAAAAAAACATATATATGGAAGTATGTTATTCAAAATGCTGTTACTTAGGTATTTATCTCAGATGTTGTTGTTAGATGCTGTTGAATTGAATCTGACTCACGGGGACCATATGTACAAATGAAGAAAACACATCCCAAAACTGTGCCATGCCTACCTGGCATGGTGTCAGTGCTTCTCTGCTATTCATAGGGTTTTCAATGGCTGATTGTTTCAGGATTATTTCAGGATTGAGTTACTAGGTCCTTCTCTCATTTTTGTGACACTGGGGATCAAACTAGGGGCCACAGATAGTGTAGAGCAGCATTCTACCAACTGAGCTAAACCCCAGCTCATGTCAGATGTTGTCATTCAAAACTGATTTCTTGAGTACTACATGAAGTTTGACTATATAAAGAAAAATAAGTCTTAAACTAGGAAGATATAGTAGATTAATTTCAATTCTCAGGCAAGCACATGTCACCTGGTCATATACAAGCCTACTACTATACTCCTTCAACTACATGCTAACAGTCCATACTTCTCACAGATTGTAATCCTCATCCCCAGGGTCCTGGAGTAATAATCCTTTGAGAAGAATACACTCAATTTCTTTTGAATAGTCACTAAACTGACTTTAGTGGAATTTTTTTCTGTTAAAAATTTGTTGTCACAAAGAAGGAAACATTATGTTTATATTTCAACTGGTTCAGTGAAGAGAAAAATGATCCCTATGAAACATTTATTTTCAATTGCAAGTCAAAGAATCTCTTTGTTTTATTGTTTTATAGAATTAATACAACCATGAATTTCATAGCACATAAAGATAGATGAGTGAAGTTACAAGCCCACTAAGAAAGTTATGTTGACAGATTGATAGAAAAGGATCATGTATTCTTGTTGATAAATGGGTCCTACAACAGTATTTTTTACAGAGTACACCTGATTTCTTGTTGTTGTTGTTAGGTGCCGTTGAGTTGGTGTCCGACTCATAGCCACCCTCATAGGGTTTTCAATGGCTGACTGTTTTGGGATTGCCTTGGGAGTGGATTGCCAAACCCTTCTCCCATTTTTGCGGTGCTGGGAATTGAACTTGGGACCTCAGAGACTGCAGCGCAGCGCAGCGCTCTACCCACTGAGCCAAATCTCAGCCCACCTGATTTCTAATCTACCCATTTTCCAAATGTGATTCTAAAAGGCCATATTCAATCTTCATGGATAAATAATATGTATGAAGCATGTACTACAAGTAAAATAATATTGAAAGTGCTATGATTCTTCTATATATATAGTGTTATGTGTATGACATTGATTGTTAGTTAAATGCAAGCTACTCTACAATCTCATCATCCATCTGTTCCCTTGGAGGAAATAAGGACATATATGCAAATGTATTTATATTTACATTCCCTTCAAGAGTGAGAACTTTAGTTTCAGTAAATATGAACTGTCACTCCACTTTTGGAATAGGAACTGGGTTATGAATAGAAATAGAAGATAAACCAGAAGGCTAGGCAAGAGAGACAATAATTTCCCTGCTTACGTTTAGGACAAGTAAGGAAGAAATAAAGATTAAACCTGTATACAAATACATTAATAATTGATATCCAATAAAAATTGGATGTCATACAAACAACTCATTGAAACAGGGGGAAATTATATATATATATATATATATATATATATATATATATATATATATATATATATAATTTTAGAAAATAAACAGTTCATTGGTAATGTAAGATGGTAGGTGCAACTTTAGAGACACACTCTACCCAGGTTTGTATATTAGGCATTTAATAGTGTATGAGACACCTAGGATAGATTCTCAGAGTCAGAGATAATAAATGCGAACCTATGGAAAAATTACAAGGAAATATGAAACATGCAATATTACAACAATATTCTCAATGATTCATGTGTGTGTCTTCAAGACACAGGATTAAAATTAAAAAAATGCATAGGTTGTAGTTTATGATGCAATTATCCAGAAAGAAAAAAAAATGGAAGGAATACTATTAGGAAGAAACATGGGAAATTTCTATTTTATAAGTTAAAACATGGATGAATATTGGACTTTTATATGATTCAATTTAGTAACTACTGGTAAAAAAAAAAGATTGCAGCCACATTATACAGGACATGGTCCACCAAGTTGAAACAAATGGATTTTACCCAGGATTCATCACTTCTGAACTGAAATGGTATTTGCAATTTATTTCATTTACATGAGTCCATTTTCTTATTTTATTGGGATGATGTTAATAAGAATCAACTCATAGGGTCTTGGTGGGTCTAATAAGCACAAGCAAAATAATAACAACCATGTCTAGCATATAATAAATGTCAAAAATTATTACTAAAAAACTGATTAATTTAATTACAATTGTCAAATTTATGTAAAATGATATTGAGTGTGACAAAAATGTTCAAAAAACACACTGTGTAGTATCAGAGCATGATGGAGTAAGATGGGTTTACACATTACAAGTTATTTCTTAACAGGATGTCAAAAAATGAGTGTACACAGGGAATCAACACAGGGTATTCAAGAATGAAAAGTGGCAGCCCAATGAGGGGTATTGGCATCTGAGTATAATAAAGATGACATGCTCACAAAAGAGATACAGTTGGCAGCAGTGATTGGAAATTAGTTACCTACACAGTGGATAATAAAATAATAAAATATGGTAAGGATCATGGGAGCCAACTTTCTCACTATTTGAACATGAGTTTATAAAGATGGAAAAAAAGAAATGTAAAGTCTTAAGCCTTTTGATATGGAAGTGGAGTTTTCAATGTGAAGTCAAGGCTTCTGATACATAGATGCTCAGGTAAATACATATGTAAATGTATGTGTGTGTCTCCTGTCACTCTTTCCATTTAGTAATCCAGGGAGCAGCAACAACCCCAATAACAATGAGTTCATGTAGAACCCAAATTATATTTTTAAAATACTGCTATGAAGATGATGCCTTTCAATATGGTTTGAGATGAAACATCAACAAAACAAAAATCCTTACAAATGGGTCAGTATGCAACTTCACAACAAATGGAGAAAAGCTTGAGGTTATCCAAGACTTTGCTTTGCCTGGCTCTATAATCAACACCCATGGAAGCAGCAGTCAAGAAATCAAAAGACACATCACTCTAGGAAAAGCTGTGTTAAAAGATCTCTTTAGAGTATTAAAAAGTAAAGATTTCATATTGAAGACAAAGGTGCGTCTGACTCATGCCATGGTGTTTTCAGTCGAATCATATGGCTGTGAAAGCTGGACATTAAACAAAGGAGACAGAAAAAGAATTGATGGTTTTGAATTATGGTCCTGGAAATGTCTATTGAATATACCATGGATTGCCCAAAGAACCAATAGATGTGTCCTAGAAGTGCAACCAGAGTGCTCCTTGGAAACAAGAATAGCCAGACTGCATCTTACATATTTCGGACATGTAGTTAGGAGAGATCAGTCCCTGGAGAAAGACATCACGTTTGGAAGAGTGGCAGGTCAAGGAAAAAAAGGAAAACCCTCCACAAGATGGATTAACACAATGTCTGCAACAATGGGTTTAAACATAAATAAGATCATGTGCCTGGCACAGAATCAGGAAGTGTTTCGATCTGCTGTATATAGGGTAGCTATGAGTTGGACTCTACTCAATGGCACCTAACAACAACAACAACAACTACCAATTAGAAATATCAGAATTCCTTCAAGAAATTGCTGATTTTAGGTCTAGCAGAAGGAACTTGTGATAAAATCCTGGAGAATACTTTTGAAGAGAACATAAGGAAGTACTCATGATGGAGACATGTTCACATTTCTATGTGGAATATAGACTACATCATGTAGCAGAACCTATTGGTAAAATAGGGACAATATCACATGAAGGAAAAATGATTATAAATGGGTTTATAATTCATTGTGTAAAACAGAAAAATATAAATAAAGGATACTAAATTCAAATAAATGAACAAATTTAAAGTTTAACGTAAAATAAAATATTTAGATGATTTTAAATTTCTTCCCACAAACTCTTCTTTAAATACTTGGAAATTATACTCGCCCAAAGGCATTCACTTAACAGAGATGACAGCTGGAAGATACTGTCTCATCAAATGATCAATGTAAACATCATAATTTATGGGAGAAATTTAAATCATTTCCCACCCAATAAGATTCAGTGGCTAGGAAATGGCATTGCTTTTGTGGCACTCTGCCCAGTGATGCAACACACGAATCTAATAGTGAGGAAATGTCAAATAAATTCAACCTGAAGGACCTTTCACAAATTAAATTGACCTGCATTCTTCAAAAATGTTAAGGTCATGAAAGTCAAGGGAAGACTGAGTAGTCTCATCCATAGCAAAAGAAGCTGGAGACAAGACAGTGAAATACAAAATTTTTAACTGAATGTATTCTCAGAAATTATGCAGAAAAATATGCTTGTTAATAAGGAAAAAACCATTGAAGTACTTAGAGATGATGGTGATTTATCATTGGGTTGTTGTTGTTGTTGTTAGGTGCCGTCGAGTCGGTATCTGACTCATAGCGACCCTCATAGGGTTTTCAATGGCTGAGTGCTTCGGGATTGCCTTGGGGGTGGGTTGTCAGGCCCTTCTCCCATTTTTGCGGTGCTGGGAATTGAACTCAGGACCTCAGAGACTGCAGCGCAGTGCTCTACCCACTGAGCTAAATCCCAGCCCCTATCATTGGGTATGAAAGCTATTTACACAGTTCAAGAAAAGGAAAATATTTTTGCACCATAATGCAAATTTTCAATATGATTGAAATGAGTTCTAAGGTTTAAAAAATATATATAAAATATTTAGAATGAAGGATATGAGGAATCAATGAGAGAGGTAAGGAGAGCCATAGAGGAGTTAGTTTTGCTATTTAAAACAACAGAAAATGGTCTTACTACAATGTGAAATTTAGGTTAAAGATGGTATGAATCAAAGCAGAGAGCATAATCAGAACTTTGTTCTTTAACCTATGTTTGAGATGAGGACAAGCAATGAACACAATAAAGTAAAAAATAAATAAGGTAAAAATAGTAGTGTATATAAGAAATAATCAAGGCACAATTTTGAAAAGCTGGTGGGGTTACATACATGAGAGTCTGGGTTCTATCCCTAGCACTGCCAAAAATAGGGGAAAACAACTTGGTGAGGGGCAATAGGAAGAAAGAAGTATTAAGAATTGTGTCTCAAACCATTCCTGGGAAGTTGTCTTGAGGGAAATACTATTTGGTGATATGTATAATACCGTAGAATATGCAATTTGTTGGATTTGAAATATAAGGGGAATTTTTGGATAGACACATGGTTTTTCCATGTCTATTACAATTTTCCTGTCATAGCAGTTTAACTCCTACCAATGCAAATTCGTGTTTGATCATATGAAAATTGCAAGAAAAAAAAAACACTCTTTCTTTTATCACAGTTCTCTAGGTCAGAAACAGTTTGACATCTTTTTTTAACATGACCTCTCAATGTTTGCAAATTTTGAATGTTCCGCAGACATCAGTAGAGACATAAACTAATGAGCTAATTATGGCATCATGGAGCATAACTAACTATCAGTTACATCAAATTCAAACAAATGATGGTTAAGTAAACATGGCACAGCAAAACAAGGGATATGGAAATTTTAATTAATGTTATGAATACAATAGTTGTAAGTTTAAAGTTGTGTTTATATGGCAAATATAAATTGCTTTGAAATTTTAAATAACATTATGACTAAATCCATATTAGAAATCATTGGATAGTCATTAATCAGTCAAAACATTTGATTAGCTGGATACCATGGTGCATGTCTACAATCTTAGTGACTCAGAGGCCGGAAGCAGGAGGATTGCAAGTTTGAGGCCAGAGGCAGCCTCCACCAGACCCTCTACCTCTATCTCTCCAAAAAAATAAAAAATAAAAATAAAAAAAGGAAGGAAGAAGAAAAAGAACTGCATGTGCAGGTCAGTAGTAAACTTGGCTTGTGTGAGGCCTTGAGTTCAACAATGGGTTCAACAATGGGTACTAAAAATGTAGGTAAATTAAAAAAACATCAACAATTCTCTCTTGATCACAGTGACTAGAACACAAAAGTCACATTTCCGGCTCAAAAACTAATGGAAAAATAAAGAATTGGATAAAATTACATACTCGATAAATAAAAGAAGTGAAAATTTGTTGTCATGGCCAGGTAATATTACTTATATATTATTAAAACCTTTATAATATACAATTGTGTTAAACTGTACTCTAAACTTATGGAACAAGTTTAGAAGGAGATTTGTGCTAGCTTTATTACTTTTACTACTAAATCTTTCACTGAAGAATAAAAATTGTATAAAAAGTCTAAAAATATTCTAATTTTTATCACATACATTACTGAAATTAAGGAAACTAACAGCTTTAATGCATTCCATTCTAAACAGACCATCAAGAGAGATGAGAGTTTGGAAACCACGTAATGGAGAGTCATGACAGATTTCTGAAAGAGCTTTCTATTTCCAGTGATTTTACAAGGATTCCTCTTTGAAAAGGAGCTTGATCAGAAAATTGGATTAATGATTTGAAGTTACAAGAAGGCTGAAAGTGATTATTTTTTGAAGAAACTATATTTTATTGAAATGGTATGTATCCCACAGATTGGTGCAAACATAGCTTCAATGTCCCCACTGAGACTTCATTGAAGAAATTTCTACACAAAGAACTAACTTGATGTCCTTTAAGAGCTTCTAATGTTATACACATGGACTTTATTATGGGGAAGTATTGCTGTAGATCTAATAAGTAGAGAAACTGAAGCACGGAAAGGAACAATCATTGGCCAACTGTCACACTGCTAATGAGTGAACTGAAGCTTGTATGCTTGTCTTCCTATAGAATGGCTGTGTATTTTAACTTGGCAATTCTTAATATTAACCATTAACTCCACTGTAATATTATTGGCATCTAAAATGTAAGAAACAATTCTCTTGCTCCTTTGCAGTAATTTTTAATTAATACTTTTAAAGAACCTTTGTTCAAGTATGTCTCAGAATTTCTAATAACTCTTCTAACAACTGTTTCCCAACTCAAATCGCTTCATGTGTTCTTTATGTTTTGTGTAATTCTTAACTTCAATTTTTTATGCTCCTGCTACTTTCTTCTTTCTTTTCTTTTCCTTTCCTTTCTTTTCTTTTCTTCCTCCTTGTCTTTTTTTTCTTGACTTTTTTTTGTTGTTGGTACTATCACCCTTTTGTTGTTGTGGCTGGCTTATTCATACTAACTTTTATTTCACCTGGAAGACTATCTCATTATATTTCTTCCTACTAATCTATTAATGTGTAATTCCATTAACTTGACTTTAAATACTTTTAATAAAATCATTATGTAAATTAGGAAGAATAAGTCCAAGTAAATGGAATGATATGCATTCATGAAAATGATAACATTAAAGCTGCAAAGTCTGTCAAATAAAAAGAAAATATTTTTCTTTCTGCCTTTTCTCCCTTCCTTCCTTCTATCCTTTTCTCTCCTTTCCTTTCCTTTCTTTTCCTTTCCTTTCCTTTCCTTTCCTTTCCTTTCCTTCTCTTCTCTTCTCTTCCCTTCCCTTCCCTTCCTTCCTTTTCCCTCTTTCTTTCTTTCTCTCTTTCCTTTTCTTTTCAGTTCTGGAGAGTTGAACCCTGGGTCTCACACAGGTGAGGCAAATGCTCTAACACTGAGTTACCTCCTCTGTCTCCCTTTTATAATAACACTTATTTTGAGACAGGATTTCAATAATTTGTACAGGCTATGTCTAACCTCAAACTCATAATCTTCCTGTCTCAGTTTTCAGAGTTTCAGAAATTACATGGATGTACCATGGCACCCAATTGGAAGTAAAATCTTTTAATAAGTATCTAATTTTTGTTTCAGCTACGATTACATTTTATAAGTTGTAAGAGGAGATTGATGATTGTCTGTTCATGGTCATCCTCATACTGACTTTTTTCCTCATTAAAATCCTAAAATTCCTTTCCCAGAAATGTGTAGAAGTCATTTTCCTCTTTTAACATTTGTGAACAGTTGACTGAGATCATTGGTCATTTCCTCTGAGACCTAGAACTCTTTTGGTGTATTTTTTGTTTTGATTTGATGGTTGTTTGTTTGTCACTTGTTTGTTTAGATCATATCTAGGTATTTAGCCCATACCAACCTCATGAGTATATAAACATTAAAAGGTTCAGTGTTATAGCATATATCTTTGTTTTTTTATATTCTTATGAGTGACAATCAGATAGATTGAACAAAAAAAAGTTAGAGGATAGCAGTGGTTTTATGGTAAAATGGTGGATTACAGAGTACTTCCACTTAACTCCATGCATGAAAAATTCGTGTAACAAAGGAGAGACCATATTCTGAGGAGTAACAGGGAGGAAGAGTATTAGAAATCAAGAAAAAGGTGATAACACAGCTAGAAGTCACCGAGAAAAAGAGAGGAAATGCAGAGAAAAGTAGTAAACAGTCCACAATCCAACCTAAGTTCCCTTGGTAGAGGAGAGCCTGAAATCATAAACACATGGTAAGCTGTGCTGACAGCAGACTGGGTTCTTAACTGCAGGGCAACCCCACAGATAGCGCAAGCCTTAAAGCCAGTGCAGACATTTGGTTTGAATGACACTACTATGCTAGTCTAACATTGGAGTAGCAATCCATTGCCTTGCTCCTCGTATATTGCTAGGTACCACCTTGAGTTGGGCTGATTGTTTGAGACTGAGCTTCTCTGGGGATTGGAAGACATGCAGCAATCACAAATCACACAGTCTGGGGACAACTTGCTGCAATGACAGGGTTCCAGATGGCCACAAAAGGCAGCTAAAGAGAAGGAAAAAATTGTGCACAGATTCACTGAAAAATTTCAGCAGCAGAGAACTTGGACTGTGGAGGATGCTGTGTTTCGTGGCCTCATCGTTTGTGGCAAGAAGCAAGTCCCTTTGTCTGCTGATTACTGTAGAGCCAGAACTCCATGCTCATGGACAGCAGTTTGCTCAGCCTCTGGCTCCTCCTAACTACTACATGTTGCTAACTGCCGGGCAGGTGTGAGAACTCTGACGCAAGGTCCAGTAGAAAAATGTATTATCAGTCTCATCACTCTTTTGGGTGGTATACTACAAGGATGGGTCTAAAAGTTCTGAGACCAACAGATAGAGTGACTTTTTACCCTCAGGTCTCCTCCTCCAGGATTGAATTCAGTGCTATGTTTGCTTCTCCCCCACTCTGAAGCACTGAGTAGACTCCTGTTGGCTTGGATATTTGCTGTACCTGGGTGCACAAATTGGGGAATGGGCTCTACAGCGAGTTGAAACCTGCCAAGCTGCCAAGTTTCAAAGCTCATTGGGGCTAACAGTGACTCTTAGTATGCAAAGAAAGGAGGCTTCTGAAGACAATGTGTCTGAGATTAGTATCCAGTTACTGATACTGACAAGAAACCACTGACCAGTTTGCTCCTCAGCCTGCACTCAGCATCAGCTGGTATACTGGAAACAGAGAAACCACAAGAGGCTTCAGCAATGGCATACCACTTCCCCAGGATTGGCAGATTCCAGTATCAGAGGAATCAGAAAGGCACTTCTCAAAGTCTTCGTCTTTTTCAAAACTATTTCCTTTTATTATATTTTAGTATTTTTACTCAATTTTATTTAAAGAATCTTTTGTTTTTAATTTTTATTCTTCTCAGAATTTTTAAATTTTAATTACTTTTTAATTTTGCAATCATGTTTCTATTTCTTGATCTTTTCTTATTCATCATTTTATTTTCCTTTTTCCTCTTCTTTATTTTTATTTACCTTGCTTTTTCTTTCTATTTCTTCTTTTCTGCCCCCTGCTTATTTCATTATTTTATTATCACTTTTATTTTGTTTATTTTTAACTTCATAGTTTATTCTACATTATTATGCCACTACTTTTCAATGCTTATTGGTAGTGCAATAGTAGTCTCAATTAGCTTCTGTTTTAATTCTGAAATCTGGTTTGTTTTACTTTTGTTACTGTGACAATGGCTTGTTTTTTCTTCTCTGAGTAGAACAACAGGTTGAGTCCTCAAGAGAAGGCTGATCACTAAGAGTCCTTTCAAATAAAATCAGAATAGATATCCATCCCAACAAATGTGCACATAGCAGCATAGAAACTCCTCCAAATGTTGATAACTCTTTAATAACTGAATCCAAAAACATTGAAATGATTAAAATGCCAGACAATGGATTCAAACGCATACTTTAGAAAAGATCCATGACCTCAATCATGTCAAATAAATGGATAAATGAAGTGAAAAACTCAACTCGGGAATTGAATGGGCAATTCAGAAACTTGGATAAAAAATTCAGTAAAAGCATAGGAAAAAATCCAAATGGAAATCTTGGAAATGAAAGAATAAATAAATCAAATAAGAAATAAAACACTCAAGGGAAATCATCAACAATAGACTCAACCAGATAAAAGAAGGAGTATTAGGGGTTGAAGACAATGTTCAAGAATTGTTACATTCAGATTATAATAAGAGGTAAAAAGCAACTAAGGCCATAACAGTCAAGATATCTGGGACACAATTAAGACACCAAATCTATGAATCTGTGGTGCATAAGAGGGAATCAAAATATAGACCAAAGGCATAGAAAATATATCCAATGAAATTATAGTATCAAATATCCCAAATATAGGGAAAGAAATGGAAATCAAGCACAGGAGACACTTAGAGTTTCAAATAGATATGGCCAGAAAAGAACCTCTCCACATCACACTATAGTTAATATGCCAAGAGTATAGAATGAAGAAAAAATAATGAAAGCTGCAAGACAGATGTTATGTATAAGGCAAGCCTATCAATAACAACAAACCTGTCAGTAAAACCCTAAGGACCAGGAAAGCATGGACTAATATAGTTCAAACCCTGAAACAAAATAATTGCCAATCAATATTACTATATGCATCAAAGTCTTCCTTTAAAATTGAAGAATAAAGACTTTCCATGATAAAAGTAAACTAAAGCATTTATGTCCACTAAGCCAGCATTACAGAAGATACTTAAAGAAATACTACAGAAAG
>VMDO01030278.1:0-21347 GCA_007922755.1 Pedetes capensis | reverse complement strand
TCCGATCCCGTCAGATCTCGGAAGCTAAGCAGGGTCGGGCCTGGTTAGTACCTGGATGGGAGACCTCCTGGGAACACCAGAAGCTGTAGGCTTGGGAGAAGGACCTGGCAACCCCCTCCCAAAAATCAATCTGCCATTGAAAACCCTATGAACAGCAGAGAAGCACTGACAATAGTGTTTCCCCTGTTGTACAGAGGGTTGCTATGAGTCGGATACCGACTCGACGGCACCTAACAACAACAACAACAACAACAATTTACTCATCACATGTGACAGTGCAAGGCAGGTTAGATGAATAGGGAGTCAAACGGAAAACAGGTATTGGCCAGAATGTAAAATCTGCAAAGCTGACCCTTATTGGAAAAAGATCTCCTTGCTAGAGCTTAAGAAAAATTTACTAAATTGCTAAGAACACGGAGGTAATATGACAATGGGAAGTAGAAATGGGAAATTTTATTTTGTGGGCTTTTCAAATTTCATTAGGCAATGAGGACAGGTGAATGCGTTTATGATCTGCCGAATTAAGGTTTGGAGTATGGCTGTATTTTTCCAAGCCTGGTCTAAAAATCTACAAAAAGATTATCAAAGTAATAATAAAAACTGATTGAAAAAGTGAACGAAACTTACTTTCTTTCTCTCTCTCTCTCTTTCTTTCTTTCTTTCTTTCTTTCTTTCTTTCTTTCTCTCTTTCTTTCTTTCTTTCTTTTGGCAGTATTGGGAGATTGAAACCAGGACCTCATTCAGGCTTTACAAGTACTCTACCACTGAACTGCACCCTAGCCCATGTTTCTACATTTTTATTTTGAGACTGGATCTTGCCAAATTACTTAGGCTGTCTCTGGCCTCAAACTTGAGATCTTCCTACCTCTGCCTCCCAAGTCATTGGGATTACAGGTACCATAATGCACAGCTAAAACTTTAAAGCAAATGATACTCACAAGCAAATGTAGTCCAAAATGGCCTTGTTTCAAAGTATAAGAACTAGTACAAATATCTAATAGTGGAATCATATAGCCAGTCAAGTCCCAATTTCCACCAGGAAGGATGTTATGTAAATATTCCAGAGTTCAAGGAATTAATCATATTACCATATTACTATAATAGCACTACCTAGAAGTATCACACAAACATACATACACAAACCCAAATTGTATTTTTTTGTGAAAGACTAAGTCACATCTGTTTCTTATCTTAATTTCATTATCTGAGACTTATATAACTCAATCTTCTTAAATACCACAACTTCTAAAAATTAAAACAAAAAGAAGGGGACCATTGGGAAACCACAGTTTCTATTGCAATTACTGAAATCACCTCTGAATCCTATCTTCTCTTTAAAATGGATACTCTCATCCTTTGGGGCAAGATTTTTACTTAAAGATTATATTCTTCAGTTAATATATCACAACATCACTTTAAATTTGTCTCTAGTCTCATTTTACAAAGGGCAATGGTGAAACGTATTAATTAAAGAATTCACGAAAAAATTCAGATTCATAAAGCCTAAATTTATAAAGGCTAAGGTTTAGCTCACTTGGTAGAGTATTGCTATATGCTTTCTGAGGCCATAGGCTTAATCCCTAGCATCGCAAAAAATGGGGGAAGAACCTGACAGTCCACTCTCAAAACAATTTGGAAAACAATCAACTTTTGAAAACTCTATGAACAACAGAGAAACACTAACATAGTGCTAGATATGGCACAGTATCTGCAAGTATTTTGTTCTGTTGTACATAGGGTCGCTATGAGTCAGATCTGACTCTATGGTGCCTAACAACAACAACAACAACAACAACAAAATTTAAATTCATCATTTAGCAAATTGGGGGAGGAAAGCTGGCTATCCACAAAAAGATTTGCTTCAACGAATTCAATCAGAATACATATTTGGGAATTTTTTTTAACCTACAGATTCCTAAATTGACCTCAAAAGATGTGTCCTCAAAGAGAAATTGTTTTTTGTTTATAAATTTATAAATTTATTTTTGTAAATCAATATTCTATATGCAAAAATGTCAGGAGAAATTTCCCATTTAGGCATAAAATTACCTTTTTTATGTGCATTGGAACAATTTGTGAGCATAGACATGGAGTCTAAAGTTTGAGCATCGAAAAGTTGTAAAAAGTTCACATACCACTAGTTGGTGGGGGAAAAAAAAGTGCAAAAATTTTCTACGCATATTCTAAGATAGGTTCAGATTGGTCTTGAGTTAAAGTTGAAATTTTTAAGTGATGATATAAGTCACTGATTAATATCTTTAATTTCCCAACTAAATGGATTCACATATATATATATATATATATATATATATATATACCTAGCCTGATGCTACCTAGCCCAGGCTTTCAAATCTAACTTGTGTCTTTTTAATCCTTTTATATAATAAAAATAATATCTCTATTCCTTGCTTTGGTGCATCTGTAAGTCATATGAGGAATCTTTGGGAATTTAAAACATAATGAAACTTATTATTTAATTTTTTCCTTCTTTTGAGTCATACTTAATTTGGTTTTGACCACTGAACTTATCTTTTCCAATGATTTTCATTATCTTTTTTGTTAGCTATTCCACCATCAATAGCATGAGGAGTATCAACCTATTGTTGGTATATTATTATGTTCCTTATTCAGAGCTTTGCTTTTTAAAATAATCTCTTATTCTAATGAGGACATTGTGTTTTGCAAATGTCTCAAATGTTAGAGAAAAAGTTTTGCTAAAAGAGAAAAAGGTCTGTTTTTCATTGCATCTTATTATATTTGTAGGCTCATTGCTTACATACTGCCTGACACATACAAGGTTCTCAAAGAATACCTAATATCTTATAGATGTCTCTGTAAAAACTTTGTAAAATGTAACCTGAAAAACCAGGGCAAAAATGTGGACTTTACTGCTGTTGAAGCCATCTTCTATTTCTATGTTAGATCACTATTTCTGCATTTCATTCTGCATTAGACAAAATTAAAACAAGAATATTTACTCAAATTTACCCTGGAAGGTGCTATCAAAGAAAGAATCAAAAGTAGAAGGGAGCAAGATATCAACAATACTGGAGAAGAAAAATGGAAGGAAAAAAACAGATTTTATGTTTTCTTTTAAATTTCCACTACCAAGAATCTCTAGACTTTTGAGGGATTGGAAAAGGCAGGAGTAACAAGGATAAGCAGCTAATTATAAAGTCATGGGATAAATTTGCATATGAAATATGTGGATAGAATACCTTCAACAAGCAACTTTCTAAGAAAATCAAATACTCAATATTTCCTGTAAATACTATGTTGTATTAAAATAATTTTTGTACAAATAATTTGAAGCTTACTTCTGAGAGAACCCCCAGAAATATTCTGCTGCAGTGTGAAATAATGTTGGCAAGTCTTTTAATAAATAGATTTTTATAATACACCATGTGACTTTATAACTACAATTCTTACAATTAAAATTATGCTATAAATAATTTTGCAATAGTAATACCAGTATTTGTATACAGTAATAGATAATTGATGATCAAATGTAAAGCAGCCTAGTAATTGTCCTCTGTAAGTTATCCATTACACAAACATTTCCAGGCTTTGCAACTTATTTAAATTAACTCAAAGAAATATATTTTGACAGCTTTTAGTTGTATTTCCTTACTCAGATTATACCTAATGCAATATCAATTCACTCCCAAGTCTGGATGCTGGTAGATATATCCTGGTAGTTGCCACTGGTGCATGAGGCTGCAAGATTTCTTCATTAGCATACAGGTCTGTGCATGAAGTAGAAGAACTCTTGGTATTACAAATTTATGGCTATGGGAAGTTGTTGGGGTTTTAGCTCTAGCCTGGCTAAGATTAGAGCCAAACCTATAACGTAACAAGTTGGCCAGTGGCATAAATGAAGGACTTTGGGCGACCTTCAGATGGTAAAACAGAGTAGGTAAGGTTTATTGGGTGCTCCCCTGATGGAGAGCAAGGAGCTAGCAGCCCCTATAGAGCAGAGCTCTATACCCTCTAAATGCTGGCCCTAAGCCTACAGCATTCCATGAGCTGAGCCGAGTGCTGGTACAGCTCAGCCTTAAAGGCACAGCCGCTGGTGTTCCGTGGAGGTCAGTTGATCTTGCCTCTCACAGCTCGCCTTCTCTACCTCCCTCCTTCCCAAAGATGGGAGGGATTGGGAGGCTCTTTGTGGCTTGCTTGGATCCTTCGGCTCTTGGGGCCCCTGGGCTTGATCCTGCCAGCTTGCTAGAAGATCTTGCTGGAGTGGGGAGCACTGGTCCAGGTGATGGGGTTCAGGTGGCAGTTGAAGGACAGTCAGAGAGGAGAGGGTCAGTGGGTAAAGGTGGGGTCCAGAAGCCCTACTTTTATAGGGTCTTGGAGGGGTCACATGGTGGGATTCAGCCAATCAGGGCATACACCTGACAGGTACAGTGGGTAAACTGACATACCTGCCAGGTGGGGACAGTTATTACCAGAAAATGCTGATGGGAGCTAATCAAATTTAGGGTGGTTAGGGCAGGTCAGGCTGGCCAGGGGCCATCATTGCTCACTCGATGGGAGGGGCTGGTTTGAGTGAGTGAGATGAACCCTGGGGTCAACTAGGGGTCAGCCCCTCAGGCTGTCATGAGGGACCCTAGTTGTGAGATGTAATTTTAAAAATCCCCAACAGGAAGTCTGTTTGCACAGACTCTCTGAAGGAACAGATCAGAAAGCCTTCACAATTCTGAGACACATCATTCATCATTGAATGTCATCATTTCTAGTGAGAACATTAACATGATTTTTCCAAGCCTGTAATTTACCTAATGGTTTACAAGGGTATTGAGTATTGAAGTATATGAAAAACTTTGTGTGACAAAAAGGTAATAGAAAGTAAGAAGAAGTAGATTTAACCCTTAACTGATATCCTGCTTCTGTCGCACGTATGACCCCATGATACATGTACCTGCTCTTAGGTAAGTGCTACGGAACCCCATGTCCATCACCTACCCAGGGCATCTATTTTGACTCTGTAATACAACTTAAGGGTTAGAGATCTGCCCTTTGTCATGAAAGATTAGAGGTTTTGTAATAAAACATAAGAAGCATATATTTGTATTAAAATGTACACAATTTTCTAGTTGAGAAAATGCTTTCAAGCTTTCCACATCCATTTCTCTGTATGTAGACTGGTCAACAAGCTACTGTAATGTAATATTAACCCTTTGTCTCCTTTGCTGAGCCTCTTAGCATCTTCTCTTATAGAAGGCAAAGTCTACTAGAAGGATTTAGATAAAACTGCCATTGAAACTTCAAACCTTGAGATAGAAAACTAAAAAAAAAAAAAGTAGCTTAAATAATTTACACACAAGTAACATCATTACTGTTATGGTTTGAGTATAAAATGTCCCCCACTGACTCAAGTGTTAAAGCTTAGGGCCCCACGTGATGGTGCTATTTTGGAAGATTCTGGAGATTCAGGAGGTGGAGCCTTGCTTGAGGAACTAGGTCACTGGGGAGAGGTCCTTGAAGGTATCTTCACCCCAGACCCTGCCTACCTCCCTGTTAAGCTTTGTGTCCACCATGAGGTGAGAATCACCTTGGCCACATACTTCTGCTGCCATGTTCTGCCCAAGAACATAGAGACAAGCAATCATGGGCTGAACCTTCAGAAATTGTGAGCTCAAAGACATCTTTACTCTTTTAAGTTGCTTCTATCAGGTATTTGGCCACAGGAATAAAAAATAACTAATACAGTTCCACTGCTTTACAGAGCCATTTATAAAGCTTAATACTTGTTGTTGTTGTTAAGTTCCCTCGAGTCCGTATCCAACTCATAGTGACCCTCATAAGGTTTTCAATGGCTGACTGTTTCAGGATTGCCTTGGGAGTGGATTGCCAGGCCCTTCTCCCATTTTTGTGGTGCTGGGAATTGAACTCAGGACCTCAGAGACTGCAGTGCAGTACTCTACCAACTGAGCTAAATCCCAGCCCAAAGCTTAATACTAGAAAATCTTAAATGAAGTTCTGCTAAAACATAGTTGAATATTTCTGCTCCTTAAGAGAAGTGGTACTGAAGGAAGTGTTGCCTCATATTCTGAAATTGGGAATGAGAATAGGGTTTATTCTTGATTACTACAATTCACTACATCCTCTGCTATTTACATCCATGCAACAGTGGAAAGAAATTAAAACATTTTATTCTACTTTTTAGTCAACTCCCAGTTATCCCCAGAGTGAATAATCTATAACTGTTTTCCTCACTTTTAATCCAGTTCATTACTGACTAAAGTGGTAACAATATTTGAAAGGCATATCCCATTTTCACTGACAAATGATTTCTGAATCTTCTGTAACTGCCATTATACTAAGCCTTGTCTTGGAGATTTTATATCTGTAAAAATACTTAAAATGTTCTGCTGTTTCTATATAATGACAGATGGTCTGTTTTTATCTAGCTTTGTGTGCTCTTGTTGTCAGATGCCACTGAGTCTGGTTTGGCTCATAGTAATCCTTTGTACAACAAAACTAACCATTTGCCTACACTGTGCTATTCCCAGTACTATGTCAGTGCTTCTCTGCTATTCATAATGTTTTCAGTGGATGATAGTCTTTCAGGATTGTTTTGAGAGTAGGCTGCCATGTTCTTCTCGCATTTTCGGGGTGCTGGAGATCAAACCCAGTGCCTCAGAGAAAGTAGAGCAGCATTCTACCAACTGAGCTAAGCCCCAGCCCACTCCATCTTTGTAGTCCTTTGTAAAAGACACCAAAAGAAGATACACCATTTGCCTTTTAGTATTAATTTCCAATGCATTAAGAGAAAAAAGGCTCAGGTAAAGTACCATAGGATCCATTCAGGTAAAAATTTCACCAACTGCTTATACCTTAAATTTTAGCTGAAGAACTTATAAAACTGACTCCTTCTTTCTTTCCTTCTTTTTTTTTTTTTTTTTTATTGAGCATGTCCTTAATGCATAGCTACCCCCACAGGCTTCTTCCTATGTTCCTACTAGTTAAGGAAGCTATTTATGCCTGCTGATAATGTTGTTTCTAGGTGGCTAATATAATTTTTTGTATTATGTAACTCCCTTTTCAAATTATTTTTTAATGTTCCTTTCCATCTTTCATTACTATTTACCCTAACTTTAAGATTACTCTCTGATTCAATTATTTAATGTCTAAATTCTAAGCTTTCCTTTCTTCTAATTTATTGCATCAATTTCAAGAACTTTAATGTGCCTCATATCTTCATGGTTCCTCTAGTCTTCATTCCCATTATTTCCAGATCCAATCTTCCTTTTGAATTATTTAAATCCAAGTAATAGTGAACCTATGTACAACAGAAAAAACACTCTTCAATACTATGCCATTCCTGGCTCTATGCCAGTGCTTCTTCTGCTATTTACAGTGTTTTCCATGACAGATTGTTTTGGAATTGTTTTGGGAGTGGGCTGTCATCCCCTTCTCCATATTTTATTATATCTTTCCTATATGCATTAGTTGAGGATTTTTGAGTCATAACTTGCATAAATTAAAATATTTTTTGTTGAAAGAAAAATTTGTTCATGGAATTCTTGGCATTGCTGTCTCCAAAAGTCAACTGATGATACTTTTGTTTGTTTGTTTGTTTGCCCTAATTTCTTGATTGTACTATATACTGTGCTATTTTCAAGTATGAGTTCTCTATGTGATGACAAAGATGGACTTTTTTCTTTCTTTTCCTTCTTTTTTTTTTTTTTTTGGCTGTACTTGAGGGTTGAACCAAGGGCCTTACACATAATTTTGCAAGCACTCTACCACTGAGCTGCACCCCCGCCAGTTTTTGAAATTTTTCATCTTGAGACTGGGTCTTGCTAAGTTATACAGGCTACCTTTGGCCTTAAACCTTCAATCCTTCTGCCACTGCCTCCTGAGTATCCAGAATTACATGTGTGAGCCATTGCACCTGGATAGAATATCTCTTTTTAATCCAGATATTTGTAGTAATTTGTAGAAGATATCTTAAAAGAGATACACCATCTATTTTCCAGTATCCATAACAGTCAATAAAAAAAAATCTTCCTTGTTTGAATCAACAAACAGGATCATGAAACAAGATAAGTGATATTGTTGTTTGTGTGGTACGATCATGTTGGTGTCCAACTCATAGCAACCCCATGTACAACAGGCAAAACCCTATTGTCAGTGCTTCTCTGCTATTCATCACGTTTTCAATAGTTGATTGTTTTTTGGGAGTGGGTTGCCAGGTCCTTCTCCGAACTCTATGGCACCTGATGTTCCCAGGCAGCCTCCCATCCAAGTACTAACCAGGACCTATCCTGCTTAGCTTCCGAGATCTGATGGGATCCCACATCACAGTGGTATGGCTGTAGGTATAAGTGATATTTAGCTGGCCTAAAATCATTCTTTTGAAAATGAACACCAATTATGTTGATGAATATAACAGTTCAATTTTGCGACCCTGTTGAGAGCTAAAAACTTAGCGGCTTAAAACAATACATGTTTAATCTTTTACATTTCAGAGGTTAAATATCTAAAATGGCTTTACTGGCCTAGAATCAAAGTAACATCAGGGCAGCATTTCTCTTGGAGGCACTTGGAGACAATCTGTTCTCTTGCCTTCTTGAATGTCCACAGGCTGCCTGTGTTCCTTGATTGCTGGCGCCTTCATCTGCTTCCAAAGTTGACAGCATGGCATCCTTAAATTTTTCTTCTCTCTGACCTTTGCCTCCATGGTCTTCCCTGACCCATTCTGATTTCTGCCTTTTGTAAAAAGTGTTGTGATTAGAGTAGCCTGTCTAGATAACCCAGGAGAGTTACATCACCTCAAGATCCTTAACTTAATCACACATACAAGTTTTTTTTTTTGTAAAAAAAAAAGAATTATTAAAAGTGCCATATTCACAAGTCCCAGCAATAAGAACATGGGCATCTTTCAGAGGATACTTTTCTGCCAAACACAATGAACAAGACTGCGAACACTTTTCACCTCATGGTGGGACAATAATACCCTGAATGGAGCCTTGTAAAATGAGGATCAAAACAATAAGACTTTGTTTTTAGAAGACAGTCAGGTGGCCTCATTATCCATCTTGAGTTGACTGACATCATCTGACATTTTTAATAATCTGCAAAGTCTCAATATTATCCATATACTCTCACTCTCCATAAATGAACTTACCTTATATTTTAAAATGTAAATATTATCAAGTAGTGCTTTATCATCATCACTCTTGCCCTGTTGGTTCATTCCCATTCTTTCTTCTGTTCCTGTTCTTTCTCATTGGTGACACCAACTTCATCTGTAAAGTTTTTTGATTCAATTTTCCCTATTTTTTCTATCGGATACCTAATTTATCTTAAAGTTTCACATTGTTCCTAATTCTCTAGGGTGTGTTTTTCTCCCCACAAATATATGTTTAAATGTCTAGTATATGTCATAGTCAAAGCTCTAGAACAGAGGCTGGTAAGCTATGACCTCTAGGTCAATCCACCACCTGATTTTGTAATTTAGTGCCATCAAAGAGAGATATGATTATTCATTTCCATATTATCCATGGTTGCTTTTATGTTAAGACAGCAGATTTAAGTGGCTCTAACCAAATCTAAACAGCCAGCAAAAGCCTAAAATGTTTTCTATTTGAACTTTACAGGAAACATGTGCCTTTCCTTGCAGTAAAACAGCATTTTCAAACGGGGTACCACAGGTTATGGAAATCATTTAGCCTACCTGGAAGCTAAGAGTTATGCCCTAAAGTAAGGGAGCCTTAGGGTTTCAATGCAGCTCTTCACAGTTCACCAAGACAGTACATATTGCAGATCCTATGATACAGAGCGAAGGCTGAGAAAATAAAGACTGATTTGTTTACAGCTTTCTCTTCAAACAGAAATGCTTATGGGATCCATTTCTCATCCCCAAACATATTCTTTAGCCTCTTCCAAAATGTTGTTGTCCATGATTCACATGACATTATCCCTTCAAATTTAACTACACTTTAACACTACTCTCAGTTCAAATGCTATTGCCTCCTCCCTCTCTTTCTTCTCTTCTCTTCCTCCTCTTGTCACCACCTTTCTTTCTTCTTCTTTTTATTCCTCAAATTTTCCTTATTTGTGGAAAACTAAGCTTTCTTGTGCTTTTGCATGTAACTTTCGTGGTCTGGGCCCCCCCCATGTCTTCTCACCTAAAGGCTATCTTCCTTCCTCTTTCAGTCGTTCCTTTTGTTTGGAGCACTGTACCTGGATTAGATCAAAATGTTAGATGGAGGGGTTAATCCTCCTGACAGGTAAGTCTTCCCAAACTTCTGACAAACTGCAAGTTCAGAGGTTTTCAAAACCAACCTCAAGTTGGATGACTCTTTAAAAAGACTCATAGAATTTATTGGACACTATTATATGATGGTTTGCCTGGCACAGAATCGGCAAGTGTTTCGATCTGCTGTACATAGGGTCGCTATGAGTCAGACTCGACTCGACGGCACCTAACAACAACAACAAATTATATGTGCTGTCATAGTTATTACAATGAAAAGTTACAAATTGGACCAGCCAAAGAGTGGAATACATAGGGAAGAGTTTGGGAAGGTTCCAAAGCCAGTATCTCTGCTGTTGATCAACATCAGTATGGGAAAATATGTAGATATAAATAATTACTAATTGTCCATATGTTTGAATTCACTCCCTAGCCCCAACCACTTTTAGACTGATAGAATTTGTCCCAAAGCCTTACCCTAAATCACACATAAGATTGATCTTTCTGGTGTGGTCAAGGCCCACCCTAAGGCTATTAACTATTGATATCCTAGTCCTAAATTATCTCATTAGCATAAACTAACATGTTTCATTCCAGGGACCTACTTTTGGTAACAAAGGCACTCCCACAACTCTGGAAATGTCAAGGGTATTGAGGTTACTATGTAGTGGACAGAACTAAGGCTTGACTTCTTTTTGAATGAGGGTCAATCATCACTACAGTAGTCCTTAAGCCCCCTTTTCCACTATCATTGCTGGTACTCATTTTCTATTGTGCCAGCTGATACCAATAAATGATTTATAAATGACTAAAAATGATTCCCAATTCTGTATTCCAGACACCTCTCCCATGCTTCATTTTCCAATGTTTGTTGGGCATTTTTGCCTAAGTATCTCACTGACATATTTCAATCTGTATTTTGAAAATAAAGCTTAACTTTCTTCTAAATCCTTTTTCTCATGAGTTTCTCTCTGTTAATGACACCATTCTCATCAAAGTTGGAACCTATAATCATCTTTATCTTCTTTCTTTTCTGGTTTTACTTGTGGTCAATTTCTTAAGTTCAATACAGTCTATCTCTTGACTGTATATACTTGTGTTATCATTTTCTGTATCTATCATTTGGACCACTGCAATAGATCTTTTGCTTCTTGTGCTGTCTCCTTCTTTGGGCAAAGTTAGCAGAGACAAAATGTATTTCTACCATAAAATTATGATTATACTTCTCAGTGTCTCAAAATTCTTCAGAAGGTCCCTTAATGCCTTGATAATTAAGCAATAATCTTTTATAGTTGCCTAATAATGTTTTACATTTTACAAAGTAATTCACATCAGTTATCGCATTTTTCCTCATAGAAATAAACTTGTATAGTGTCATATGAATGAGGAAACTGAGATGCACAGAAATGGAATTGTGGGGTTCCAAATTAGTTTATTTGGCACCTGACAGAGACTTATATCATATGCATTGTACTCAAATCACTCCTCTTTGATATAGAAGAATGTTCCTTATGTAGTTATTCAGTGATTTTCATCATGAGAGAGTATATTTTTTGAAAAAAAAATTTATAAAGGATGTGAAGTTGCAGCTCAGTAGCAGAGCATTTGCCTAACATGTGCAGGCCCTAGGTTCAAAACTCCAGCACTGCTAAACAGATGAATAAAGAAATAAAATTTAAAAATAAAAAAAGGAGGCCTATTTTACACCATTGATCTGATGGGATGTCACCAATACCCTTAATTCTATGGCACAAACTATAGTACTTAAATCTCAGTTTAAAACACCATAATATTATATCTTTGCAAAATCTAATCTCTCACTCTTTTTGTTATCCTATACAGCTCCCCAATTCTTCATGAAATATTTGCTCATACTGATTCAGTGATTCAATATGTTCTCTCTGTTATGCTTTTGTTTTGTGTTTATTTCCTTATGCCCACAAACTTGCAGTCAAATGTATTCCCAAGTGACTAGTATAGACAGGACCTTTCATAGATGAGCCACTTAGGATACAAATATGAAATTAACATATTGCATTTATATACACATGATGTTTAAATTAGTATAAGAATTCCCATGCCAATTTTGACCCCAACATTCTATCTTTGGCAGAAGAAAAGAAATAAGACATGCACTGAAGAAAAGAAAATATTCTGATGCTTATCAAAATGGTAAGTAAAACTTATTTGGGCTGAATACAGTAGAAGTTAAGACTGTCATAAAGGAGTATAAATTGGCTCAACACTGAATATAGTGAAAATGCCTCAGTACTTACAACTGCAGGAGAATAAAAAATTTCTTTTCCTTACCCATCCCAAGGTTAATAGGAAAGAATCCTGCAACAGAGAATGGATTTGTTCAGAGAAAAGCATACTGATTTATTTTATATAAGTTTTACATGGTACAAGAAACTTCATAGGGAAATGAAAAGCCAAGGAAACAGGTAAATGTATATTTTTATGCTTATGTTTGAAAGGAGTGGACAATCACAGAGAAATATGATTGGAGGACAAAAGGGTATTGTCCAATAGTGACAAACTGGAGGAGATTTAGGAAAGTCTGTTGGAGCAGATACTTCTCTATGTCCTGGTGAGTTCAGAAATGGGGATGCTCTCTACCTCTCGATATAGAGAGGCTCATGCCTTCAGTGAGAGTTTTATGACCTGCTTCAAGTGAGAACCTTAAGGAAAGATTAGAAATTTTCCTGCTACCATTTTTTTTCCCTCAGATGCCAAGGTACAATATTTTGAGCTAGCATGTTCTAATTCCTATTTGTATTAGTCCATTTTCCACTGTCATTACAAAATTCCTGAGGATGGTAAATGTATAAAGAAAATAAGTTTATTTAATCTACAGTTTTGGAGGCCAAAAGCCCAATATTAGACAGCCACAATTGTCTGGCCTCTGGTGGAGAGCCTAATTACAAATGGCATATTTATGGGACTGTGTGCAAGAAGGAGAGATCACATGATGAGACTGGAAACCAGAGAGCAATGAGGAGCTAATCTTGCTTTTTTGAGAACTGTCTGATGATAACTAATGAGGGTGCTATGAAATCTTTATTAATTCATTCCTATGGAAGAATGCCCACAAAAATAACCTCATCACTTCCCCTTGGGCTCTGCCTTTCAAAAGTTCTACCACCTCACAGCATCACCACACTGTGGACCAAGTTTCCAATAAATGAACTCTTGGGTGGCACACTTACACAATAGCACTATCCTAGCCAATTAGCAGAATGAGGGGCTCAGGGAATGAAAAATTACTGACCGGTTACATTAATGGTAGGGAAATTCTAGCTAAACTGAATTAACAGGATTTTTACTAACGGAGGCTAGAGTAATTATATATCAAGCACAGAGATTCAGAGTAAACTGATTTAGCAGTATTATTACCACAGGTGAACGAAGTAGACCAGAATTCTGTTCAAGTAGGGAGGTCTTGTCACATGGTAAGTAGGGCAAGAGGGAAACATGGTTTTCCTACCCTAAGTAGCCAAATTTCCTAAGTAGTCCATTATATATTAATGACTAACAATTTTTACCTAATTTCTTTCATTTATAGGTTCATCCCATAGTACTATTGGGGAAAAAATAAAGGATTCCTTTTCCCTCCAAAGATTGACTGAGATGAAATGACAATAGGCAGACTAATAGGGGAGAAAGATATTCAAATTCATTAACATGCATAGGGCAAAAGACATGGGACCCAAGTCATACACAGACACTTAGTCTGTACAAGGGATGGATGAGTCTTCAATAACATCCTGTGGTACAGAAAGGAATGGAGCCTTGGACAGGGAGGGGCTTAGAGTATTCTGGTTGTAGGAGGAAGATGAAGAATACATAGCAGAACAAAGGTTTTTCTGATTATGTTGATAATATCTTTCAGGAATCTCTGGGAGCTGTCCTCCCACTATCTGAAAAATCAGCTAGGCATGGAAGAGGCACATTCCTGAAATCCCAGTCCTTTGGAGGCTGAGACAGGAGGATTATGATTTCCAAGACCAGCCTGGACTACATGACACTAAGTAAAACAAACAAACAAACAAACAAACAAACCTAGACAGCTGAAATTTTTGAAAAATCTGTCTGGGTGGTTTGTCTGGAGGATGCAAATTTTTTTGTGGTTAATGTTTCCTGGTTATTTAATAAGATTCCTAGGAAAGTGATTTAAGGCAATTATCTTTCTTTTGGAAGAAGCTTTCCTCTGTCCCAATGGGACATTCTACAGAGAGATCCTGCCTGTGCTTGGAGGGGGTTAAGAAATAAGAGTAGGTACAAAGGACCTTGATTCTGAAGCAGCTTTTAATGCCTCCCAGCATGTCAAAACACCAGTATTTGGTATATGGCTATGAGTTTCACCACTACTCTTAGCAATCATTATCAGTTTTATAAGGACTGTTTAAACTCTTGCTAGTATCAAGGGATGCTCATGTGTATACAGTACCAGGCACCAATTTGGATATATGCCTTATACACAGTTCCTATACTTTTTGTTGTATTTTAAACATATCCCTTGTCTCAAAGTTTGCCTTTCACAGCTAAAGAATCTTCATCTAACAGCTCTTTCTACTCTCTTTCACACATTGTTTTTATAACATTTCTTTGGACTTTTTCTGTTCCAATTTTAGCTATTTCACACTGTGACCATCAAAACTGTAAACATTTTTTCTTTCCAGGTGGCAAATCATCAAAAGAGTTTTAATGATCAAAATAATATCTTATATGTTGTTTCAGATATGACACATGCTAATGCTTGGTATTTTAGCTGTATTCTTTACTGAGTCAAATTCTAATCTTTTCTTTTAGGCTGAAGTCTCATATGATAGCTTTGGGTGTTAATTATATGCATATTAGTCTCTCATGTTCTGTAAATTCTACATACCCACACAAAATCCATCTGCAGTTTGTATTGTACTCAAAACTCTGTGGAGGTTATTATCTATTTTACTGCAGCAAAATAATATTAACTGCACTTAACTTTTTTCAAGTCATATTTCCTGATTCTTTAGTTATAAGAAAGGTGCTACTTTACTGAAATTTCAAGATGATGTACTTGAAAAAAACTTTTATTGTTCATTTAACACTAATTGTGGAGTCTGGCTTGGTTGTTTGTTGTTATTGTTAGGTGCCATCCAGTCGGTATCCAACTCATAGCGACCCTCATAGGGTTTTCAATGGCTGACTGTTTCGGGATTGCCTTGGGAGTGGTTTGCCAGGTCCTTCTCCCATTTTTGTGGTGCTGGGAATTGAACTCGGGACCTCAGAGACTGCAGCACAGCGCTCTATCAACTGAGCTAAATCCCAGCCCCTGGTTGTTTGTTAGGTGCCCTCAAGTTGAGTGTGACTCATAGAGAGACCCTATGTATAATAGAATGAAACTCTTCTGATTCTGTGCCAAGTACACATCCTTTTTAGGTTTAATCCCAATGTTGTAACCACTGTGTCAATCTATCTACTTGATGGTATTCGTTTTTCTTGTTGGCCTGCTACTCTCCCAAACATGATGTCCTTCTGTAGGGATTGGTCCCTATTGATAAAATGTCCAAAATATCTAAGTCACAGTGTTACCATCCTTGGTTTCAAGGAGCAAATTGGTTGTACTTTTTCTAGGACAGAACTCTTCATTCTTTTGGCAGTCCATGGTATATTCAATATTCATCTCCAGCATCTTAACTCAAAATCATTAATTCTTATCCTGTCTCCCTTATTCAATGTCCAGCTTTCACAACTACATGATGTGACTGAAAATACCATGACATGAGTCAGGCACATCTTCATCTTCAATGTGACATCTTTAATTTTCAACACTTTGAAGAGGTCTTTCACAACATCCTTTCCAAATGCAATGCATTATTTTATTTCTTGACTGCTGCTTCCATGGGTGTTGATTGTATAACAAGTAAAACAAAATCTTGGATAGCACCAATCTTTTCTCCATTTATCAGGAAGGTGGATACTGATTCAGTTGTAAGGATTTTTGTTTAGTTGATGGTGAGGCACAGTTCATGCTGAAGGCTATGTTCTTTTATCTTCATCAAAGTAACATTTCCAATTCTCTTTATTTTCAGCAAGGAGTGTTGTGTCATCTGCATAATGCAGATTGTTCATAAGTCTTCTTCCAATCATGATGCCATATTCTTCTTCATAATGTCCAATTTCTCTGATTATTTGCTCAGCATAGAAACTGAAGAAGTGTGGAAAAGGACACAGCCCTCGTGCACACCTTTCTTGACTTTAAACTGGGCAATGTTTCCTTGTTCTATTTGATCAACTACCACCTGGTCCATGTACAGATCCTCATGAGTACAATTAAATGTTCTGATATTCCCATTCTTTGAACTGTTATCAATAATTTCTTATAATCTACACAGTGAAATGCCTTTGGATAGTCAAACATAGATAGACATATTGTGGTGTTTTCTGATTTCAGCTAATATCCATCTGACATCAGCAGTGATGTCCCTGGTTCCACACCTTCTTCTGAATCCAACTTGTTTTTCTGGCAGTTCCTAGGCACCTATTATCCCAGAATTTGGGAGGTTGAAGCAGGAGGATGGTGAATTCTAGGCCAGCAGGGCTACACAGTGAAACCCTGGCAAAAAAGAGAAAAATTATATTATTTTAATTTAATTTATATTTTGTAAATTCAAGTATATGTAAAAGTATATACCTTCCATCAAGATTTTTAAATCTTAATATTTTCCCATATTATTTCTGTATTTTTAAGTTATTAAAACACTACAAATTCAGTGTATATCTCTTTGTATGTCTTGGTCCTTTTTTTGTTTCTAATAACACATACCACAGACTGGATAAATTATGCAAAAGGAACTTGCTTTGGTTCACTATTCTGGCCCAAATTTGAGAGGCTGTCCCATGTGATAGCCTTCTTATTGGCAGAGTTCTGAGGCAGCACAGGGAATCACATGGTGATTATGTTACGTTCTAATTTCCCTTGATTTTCTTTTAAAGACATCAGTTGTAAAGCAATAGGGGACCTACCTTGTTCATAAAGTCAACCTTATCTAATCCTAAACACCTACTACAGATACCACTTCTCAACACCATAATCAGATTAAGTTTGCATTCTCTTAATGGTTAACAATGGGGATTAAATTCTAACGTGAGTTTCAGAAATGATGAACCATAATTCAAACTCTGGAAGTGTCCTTTCAGAAATCTATTTCCCTCTTCCTTTACCTAGAAATCACTTTTTTTTAAAATTCTTTTCCATGGAGTATGGAAAGACAGTCTGGGGAAGTGAGTGCTATCCAGCTTCCCTGGTCCAGGCCATCATCATGTGACACCAATCTGCTGGATTTCTATTCCTATCACATTTCCCCCATGACTTTCCAGAAAGACAATGGAGACTTTTGAAATTAGAGTCACATAATTGTGTTTGATTTTCAGGTGTCACATGATTTCACCTCCTGCTTCACCTTTCACATAATAATTAATCACTCATCTCCAGGGTATGCATATCTTAAGAAAATGAAATGTCATTCTAGTTCAGCCTATGTAACAGCAGAAAACTTACCTATAAATTATAATCAAGAGCAATTCCCATGCCAAGAGAATGACAGAAGAATAAAGACTTTGAGTATTGTCTCCAGATTTATCTTTTGCAAGATAAGTCAACTTCAATAATAATCATTTAAATTATCAAAATTATTTTAAGTTGTGACTTTCGGCAACTTATCTGACTTCCATTAAGAGTTACAAGGATAGTAATCATGGCTCACATAAGAAAAACATACTTGAAATTAACAGAAAATGATATTCTTTTATCTTTATTGGTAAGGAAGATGAAAACACAGATTAAAATATTTTTGAATCTTTAGAAATATAGAAATTAAAGTTCTCCAATGTTTAATTTTTTTCAGCTACATGTTCCAATAAGAGTGACTGAAAAAAATGACAAATACCACAGGAATGCAAGTACCTCCCAAAGGCAATGTGTTAAATCCTGTGGCATTGGGAACTGGAGGAACCTGTAGTAGGAGAGCCTTAGTGGAAGGAATTTAGGTCATGGGTACATGCCCTTGAAGTGGATAAGGGAACCCAGTTCCATTCCATCTCCATCTTCCTTTTCCTTTCTTTCTTTCTTTTCCTCCTGCACAACCCCCCTCCCCCTTCTTTCTCTCCTGGCTACAAAGATATGAGCAGCATCCTCTGCTATACACTGACTACTTTGTTTTTCTGCCTTACTAGAAGACCCAAAGCAATGGAGCCAGCTGATCATGGACTGAAATCTCTGAAACTGTGATCCAGAATAAATCATTCCTCCTTATCAATTGATTATGTCAGGTATTTTTTCACAAAGACGGAGAGCTGACACAGCAAGGATATAAATTGCTTTGATCTAGACAAAAACATCTATAATAGGACAACTAATCTCAGTATTGCAACTATTCAGGGAACAACTATAATGGGGGAGGCAAGAAAAACAAATATGAGTTTATTCATTTCTATGCAATAATACTTATTGACCATAATAGTGTCATTATATGAAAGTATAGAGAATGTGTACCCACCAAAGCCATCCAGATTTGTTATAGTAATTTATCACCAAAAACAAATGCAATATGTGAGATACAAAATATAAATATGAGACATGACAATCCATATTAAATTCTAGGTTTAAAAATTCATCTAGTTTTATTTAAAACTTTTGTTTTTAATAGGCTTCTTCAATGTGAATGTACTTACTGCAAAGGTAAGTAAAAAATTTTAATTATCAGGATGAACACTTTATGATACTGATAAATTTATAATGAAAAAATCATTACTACTGTTCCAAAAGCTTCCCTGTACTATTTTTCTGTTGGCTTGACCCGGATGATTTGTAAACTTTATATAGAAGCTACCTGATCAAGCTTTGCAGTGACAAATCAGGACATAATCTGGACATTTTTCAATGTGCAAACCATAAGCTAGTTGACGACAATGCGATAGACAACGGATATGCTGTCAAGTTAGAAGAGAAAATAGAGTTTAGAAAGACCAATAAAGTTCCTATCTGGCAAAGAGCATTAGCAGAGAAATATACTAAGTATAATAAAGGATCCTGGTAGTGAGCAAACTTTTCTGGCATATTTCAGTTTTATTTAACGTATATGTAGGCCTTGGAAATATTACAGAAGAGTTTTCAAATATAAGAAAGAAAAAAGGATAATGATCTCTATATAGTAAACAATGTCACTCATTTTAGGCTAACAATGCTTTTGATTACATAGTCTTCCTATAATCCTCTCAACAGAATTCCCATAGAGTGACACATGCCAGATCACTTTGTTATAACCACCCACCTGCACTCTGAAATGTGAATCTTTGATTTAAGTTATCCAACATTCCACAATTCCTTACTTCTGCTTTCTTTATTCTTAGTATTAGCATTCACTCTGTAAACTACTATCATAAAGTGAACTAATTTCAAACAGATTGTGGAATCACTTTTGTATATTAGCTTTTCTAAATGGTAAAAATATATTCTTACTCTATTCACTGCTGTAAAGTTTTGGAAATCTTTTACATGGAAATTCCTTGTCAATAGTGGATATAACCAATCACACTTCTCAGACACTCAAGCACAGGACTCAGATTGGCTGAAGACTTTTCAGAAGGTGTTATTTTCTTCATTTTCCTTCAGTACTGGGTTGTACTCAGGGTCTCACACTTGCAGTGCAAATGCTCTACCATTGAGCAGAACTTCAGACAGCTTTTGTTTGTTTGTTTGTTTGTTTAGACAGGGTCTCACTAAGTTGAGCAGGCAGCTTCTGGCCTTGAATTTGTGATCCTCCTGTCTCAGCCTCTGGAGTAGCTGGGGTTACAGGTATCTGGCATTTTATAAGTTTTAATGTGAGTCCAAGAAAGTGGAGGACCAAAAGAAATAGGACTTCTTTTTTATCTTTAGTACTTGTCCATAGAGTACCATATAATTGTGTGTATGTGAGTTACATAGAAATTCATAGTTTCCATATATCATGGATGTAAATTTTGTCATTTTAAACTGAAATTCAACATTATGCAGTTACATTTAAATAATGTTTGATTGTTGCCAATTTTATTTTTATTTTCAATTTACTGTTTATAACTTCAAAAGATAGTAAAGAGTAAAAGTATTGAATAGAGCCCAGCATGGTGGCACATGCCTGTAATCCCAGCGGCTCAGGAGGTGGAGACAGGAGGATTACAAATGCAAGAGCAGAGGCAGTCTATGTAATTTGGTGAGACTCTGTCTCAAAAGCAAACAAACAATAAACAAACAAAACAAAACAAAAAAGTATATAAAAAATGTTCTCGAGGTACAGCTCAGTGCTCCAGCATTTGCAAAGCATTCAAGCATGAGGCCCTGGGTGCAACACCAGTACCGCAAAAAAAAAAAAAAAAAAAAGGACTGAATAGAGGAAAAAGGAAAGCACCAAAACACTCTAGTCAGAGTGGGAGTGTCCTGGGGATGAGATGAGGTGTATAGAAGGAATGTTATTTATCACAGGCAAATAGAGAAAAACTTATTCATAAAAAAATCTGTTATGCCTGAAATAGTGGCACATTCCTGTAATCCCAGCCACTTGGGAGGTAGAGGCAGGAGGACCTCAGGTTCAAGCCCTGAGACAGCCTGAATAAATTAGCGAGACCCTGGACTAAGATAAAAAAATAGAAAAGGGGCTGAGGGTGCAACTCAGCAGTAGAACACTTGTGAAGTCTTTGCCAGGCCCTGGCTTTAGCGCAGCAGTACCACAGAAAGAGAACGAAAGAAGAAAAAAGGAAAAGAAAAATTATAATTTGCAAACTTATAGTCACTTTTTAAAAATTTTGTGTATACTCTGAATCTTTTTACTTTTAAGGATGCATGCTGAAGTTACAATGGAACAAATATACAAGTATATGTAACAAGGATATTCATGGTAAAGTGTTTTTATTAGTGAAATACTACCATAATCCACACATCTAGGTGTGGCATGTGATTTTTCAAAGTATGTTTTGGGAACAGTAGTATAGTGGTTGCTTCACATGTGTGAGGCTTGGGGTTTGATCCCCATAGAAATGAAGAAAATATTTAGAAAGGAACTTTATCTTAATAACACAAAAATACTAGTAACATGCCTACAGCCGTAGCCCTGTGGCATCCGAT
>VMDO01030277.1:0-21503 GCA_007922755.1 Pedetes capensis | reverse complement strand
TATGCTGAGCAAATATGCTGAGAAGCTGGACTTTATGAAGAAGAATGTGGCATAAGGATTGGAGGAAGACTGATTAACAACTTGTGATATGCAGATGATGCAACTTTACCTGTCAAAAGTGGAGAGGATTAGAAACACTTGCTGTTGAAGATCAAAAATCACAGCCTCCAGTATGGATTGTACCTCAACATCAATAAAACAAAAGTCCTTGCAACTTGATCAGTAAGCAACCTCATGATAAATGGAGAAAACATTGAGGCTGTCCAAGAATATACTTGGTTCAACAATCAATACCCATGGAAGCAGCATTCAAGATATCAAAAGGCACATTGCATTGGAAAAAACTGTTGCAAAAGACCAATGTCACATTGAAGATGAAGATGTGCCTGAGTCATGCCATGGCATTTTCAGTTGCATCATATGCTTGTGAAAGCTGGACATTGGATAAGGGAGACAGGAGAAGAATTGATGCTTTTGAAGTATGGTAGTGGAGAAGAATATTGAATATCCCATGGACTGCCAAAAGAACCTATAGATCTGTCCTAGAAGAAGTGCAACCAGAGTGCTCCTTGGAAACAAGAATGGGAAGACTGCATCTTATGTATTTTAGACATGTGGTCAGAAGGGACCAATCCCTAGAGAAGGACATCATGTTTGGGAGAGTGGTGGGTCAAAGAAGGAAGACCCTCAACTAGATATATTGTCACAGTGGCTGCAACAGTGGACTTTAGCATTAAAAGTATCATGTGCAAGGCATGGCATCCAGTAGTGTTTCCTTTTATTGTACACAGGGTCATTATGATGTGGGACCCTACTCAGTGGCACTTAACAACAACACAACACAACACATGTATCAGTTATAGGCCTACACCAAGGGACATAAACTCCTACCCTCTTGTGTTTTTGAGGAGCTTCAGAATCTCAAGAATAGTTCTCTGAAGAATATCCTGGGCACTCCACTATGTCTATCCATAGGATGGTAGCACAGCTGCAGTGTATGATATCTCAGGAGCTAAGGGCTTAAGGGCAGATTATCCTCAGCTTTTGGTAGTCATTTTTCCCACTCTCCTTTTTATTACTTCTGTAATTAATTGTAATCTTTGTTAAACAAAAACTAACAATTTTGTTTCCATCATGCTAGTGATGATGGTGTCTTTGGATGAACTATGTTATTTCAATTCAAAAATTGTTGTTGTAGTTGTTAGGTGCCATGGAGTTGATATCCAACTCATAGTGACCCTAGGTACAACAGGCAAAACACTATTGTCAGTGCTTCTTTGCTATTCATAGGGTTTTCAATGGAGGATTGATTTTTGGGAGTGGGTTGCAGGGTCCTTCTCCCAAGCTATCTCCCATCCAGGTACAAACCAGACCCGACCCTCCTTAGCTTCCAAGATCTGACAGGATAGGAATCCACAGTGCTACAGCTGCAGGCTCAAAAATTATTACTGTAAGTAATGAACTGAGGCTGTGGCCGTATCACTGTGGTGTCTGATCCAGTCAGATCTCAGAAGCTAAGAAGGTTGGGGCCTGGTTAGTACTTGGATGGGGGACTGCCTGGGAACATCAGGTGCTCTAGGCTTGGGAGATGGACCCGGCAACCCACTCCCAAAAATCAATCTACCATTGAAAATCCAGTGAATAGCAGAGAAGTAGTTTGTTACCAAAAACAACAGAGGTGGAAAGAAAAAATGATGAATAATATGTGTTTTCATCATTAAAGACATCCAGGATAATTTGAAATATTTCCTTGTACTTACTGCATATAAAAATTTTATTTTATTGAAATATAGTGTTTTCACTTTTAGGTTTTCACTTCCAATTACTGCCACATGTGAGAACTGCATGCTTACTGTTTATCCATATTTAGCAGTTCATCTTGACGAGCTAAATATCATTTTAAGAACTGGTAAGCTACCTATGTCTGACTTCTCTCTAACTTTCATTGTGAAAGTTCTTATTATCTGAGGACAACATCTAGAGATAGAGTGAATTTAAAATTGTATGGGGATGTTTTTCAGTGGTAGAGAACTTGCCTAACATGCTGGGTTTGTTTCCCAGCACTGCTAAATAAATAAATAAATAAATAAACAGATGTTTATTCAATATATGCCATTTCCACAATCTGTGCTTATAATTGAGAGTAAAATATGACAGTACCTGTTAATTCAAGATTTGACAATTTAGTGAAAGATACATAAATTACTACAAAGAAGATTAAGAGCTCTATGTATGAGTCATTTGAAATTTTGAGCATATGGACCAGTGTTGGGTGTTTAGAATGATTTTATAGGAGAGAGGACATTTGGAGCTGTTGACAAATGATGATGTTAAATATGGTAGTTTGGGTTGTTGTTGTTGTTGTTGTGAGGTGCCGTCGAGTGGGTATCCGACTCATAGCGACCGTCATAGGGTTTTTAATGGCTGACCATTTCGGGATTGCCTCGGGAGTGGATTGCAAGGCCCTTCTCCCATTTTTGTGGTGCTGGGAATTGAACTCGGGACCTCAGAGACTGCAGCACAGTGCTCTACCAACTGAGCTAAATCCCAGCCTGGTAGTTTGGGTAGGGAGCAATACAGCAAAAGCATAGTGATATGATCAGAGCAAAAAGGCAGGTGATAGAGGTAAAGAGACACTCTACCGAGCCTTTGATTCTGTAACACTGGGAACTTTCTGTGCTTTTTGAGTATCAATGACTTAGAATGGGAACAGTGTTGGAACATAAGATAAATTAAGGTGAAAAAGAGTAGTTAGTAGATCAGCTTGGAATTGCTGTACAAGAGGTTGTGAGAGAAGCTAGGACATATAGTTACAGTTAGACAAGAGGAATAAATTTCAGCAGGTCTATTTTACAGCAAAGTCACTATAGTTAATGATTACATATTGCGTTCTTAAAAAATGTAAGGAGAGATGTTATATGCTTTCACCACAGAATTGATATGTGAAATGCCTTTGTTAATTAGCTGGATTTAACTATTCCACAATGTATATATACTTCAAAACTTGTCATACACAATAAAACATTCAATGCTATCTCTCAATTAAAAGTTAATTAATTTTAAAAGAAATAAAGGAAAAGAAAGGAGCAAAGAAGTATAGAAAAGATACTAGTTAACAGGGAGAAAAAGAAATGGAAGACACAGGAGAGAGTGACTGATGTCCCAGAGAAGAGAATGGGTAGAGAAAAGGGAAACATCCCATCTGTGTATTGTCAAGTCCTTACTTTTCAGCACTGAGTTGGAGGTCTTTTCTATGTTTTAACCAGTTTTCTCATATTCTCTAACTGCTTCTCTAATTATGTATCATGCTTATAAAAACTTTTTGATCCTGTTCTGTGTCAATCTCAGGGAATGATGTTTTATTCTGACTTTTCAGAATAAACAGACCTTCAGAAAATAATGCTCTGAATTTACAAATGCCAAGCAGGTATTGGAATCCATCATCTTTCCTTTTACTCCAGTCACAAGACCAGAAGCCAGGACTCCTTCCTGCTTTAGACCATGCCTTTATCTAAATTCCATTACCCAGGAACTCCACTACATCAAATAACTTTGTATACTCTTGCCAGTCAATTTTTGCCTCCCTCTTGGTTGCTTTGAGTGTGTTTCCAGGGAGACGACAGGAAGAAGAAAGGAGACTGTATCTTCTGAGGATAATTCCAAAGAGCACAAAGGGAAGATTTAAACCATTCATTTCTGACTCATTCTTTCTAAATTTACTAGTCAGAAAAACATCATGTAACTTCCCAGAGATAAGGAGAAAAGTAACAGAGGAAAGTAAATAATTATAGCACCTCTGTTTTAACATGAAAGAAATTTCAAGGGTGAACAAGAATCATTAGCCCCCAACTAAGGCTATTCATTATTCACCCTGTCTCTTTCTCTCTTCAAACTCTTTGAGATTCCACATATACTTCTCTGGGTCTTCTCTAACCTCTCTGACTATTCCTTCTAAGCACCTTTCATGAAATCCTCTTCTTCTGACCCCTCGTCCATTTTCCGTTCCATGACTTCAGTTTTAATTCATGGACTATATCTCCAACCCACATGCCTCTCAGAGATTCAGGAATTCATAATGCAACTATTTTCTCCATAGTTTTAATTATATTCTCATAGGCACTCCAAAACATTTTGACCCAAAGTAAGCTCCCCTTTCTGAAATATTCTCATTCTTCTGTATTTCTCATAACTGTTGATGTACCTATAATCTATCTGATGCCCAATTCAGAAACCTGAGTACTATCCTTGATGATGTCTTCTCTCTCACACTCTACTTCCAGTCCACCAGTCCTATCACTTTGTCTCAAAATGTCTCTCAAATTCTCTCATTTGTTTCCTTCTCTATTACCACTATATATATTTAGGCTGCCATAATGTCCTTCCAGAATCAATGCAGCTTTCTAAACTGCTCTCCTTCCTCTTTTGATTTCCTTCTCTTTGAAAACCATCCTTTACATTCTGGCCACAGGGAGATGGACCTGGTAGCCCATTCCCTCCCAACACAATCAGTGTCAGGCAGTGTTTTGTTTGTTATATGTAGGGTTTCTATGATTCAGACCCGCCTTGGTGGCACCTAATAACAAGAACAACATTCTGGCCACAGTGATATTTATGAAATGAAAATTGAATCTTGTAATTTCCGTGTATAAAATCTTTCCATGAGCTAGACATGTTGGTGTATGTGTGTAGTTCTAGCACTTGGGATGCTGAGGCAGGAGGATTGTAAGTTTGAGGCCAGCCTTGGCTACATAGCAAGACCTTGTCTCAAAAAAAAATCTTTCCATGGAATACCATTGATAATAGAATGAAGCCTACAAGATGACTATGACATGACCTAGCCAATGGCTTCATTCTCATTTCAAGACATCTTTCCTTTTCTGCTTAGGCCACAATAAGCTTTTGTGAATTCTTCTGATATCTGTGTCTCTACTGATACACTTTCCTGTCACTGAACCATTTTCCCACTCAGGCCCCACACATCTACACACCAAAAAAGATTCCTCCCTATGAATGCTAGGCATTTGCATTCTTTCTGATGTACCTTCATAGCTATGTGCAATTTCCTTGTCACAGCCCATACGATGTTTTGAGTTAATATGTTTATTATCTATATCCCTTTCTAGATATTGATATCAATAAGGTCTTTGAGAGTGGGAATCTTTTCTCTTCTTTTCCCCATGGTTTCCACAATGTCTCAACAGTGTCTGGTATATAAAAGGTATTTATTCAGTATGATAGATTGTATCATCTGAATTATGGACCATCAGGAAGGCATGTGTTAGATATATATTTTTGTAAAAATTATTTAAGGCATTTTATGGAATTGCCTAGTTGGCAGGATGGAGAGAGAGTGACAGAAGGAAGGAAGGAAGGAAGGAAGGAAGGAAGGAAGAAGAAAAAAAAAGGAAAAGAAAAGAAAACAAAGCTGTACACCTATTGGGTAAAAGTTCTCTTGTAAGCTCTGAATAGCTTTATGCTGAAAGAGTGGACAAAATTTAGTATATACCAACTATTTATATTTGATATTTCCTTTAAAGTAATCTTCACATCAAACTCTGGAGCTCAGAACCTCTGATTTCCTTTTATGGATAAAAATCACATATTTCAGAGAATTTGCATTATGTATGCACAGTTTAACTGCTCAGAAGTAGTGATGTCAAGCTTCTGAACTACATTTTTGTAACTTCACAGGTTATGTGTGTAACCTGTGTTATGTGTGTATGTGTGTAGTTTCATGTATATTTTGATACCTAGCCTTAGTCATATCCACTGGCTTTTCTTGATCAGCAATGCATTGGATTAGATTGAGAGTTCCACAGTTGCAAACTCGAATGTAATAGCAACTCTTAACTGGAATACAGATTAAAATCTGTGCAAAAATGATATCAGGTCACAGCCAAGCAGTGATTTCATTTCAGAGTATCAACTAGGAAGAAATTACTTGTGTTAATAACCCCTTTCTCATATCTTACATCTTATTTTGTACACTATATGTAATAATTCAAATTGGTGTAGAAATGTTTAAATGTTTTACATATTCTTTTATGCGAAAATTGAGCAGTGTTCATTCTCTAACAACTTTTATATACTATAACAATTGTCCTATCAAATATATTTCGTTAAATTTAGGAAATCATATCATCCTTTACTGTTTTATTTGACTTATTTGATGTATAGTGGATGTTTAGAATTTTCCTTTATTTTATATATATCTGAAATACCAGTGAAATAACTTGATAGTCAATCCCATAAATGTTTATTTGACATACTGTGATCCAATATGTCATTTATAGATAAACAAGGAAGCCCTATGAGGACTAGAGGCAGTTTTATGCTTCCCTACCACAATTCTAGATTACTCTCTTCTGCTTCAGTGAGAAGGAAATCCACTGGTTTTAAATTTGGTGATGTTGATCTTACAAGAGGAAACCTATTTGTTGGTATGTGGCAAATATATAGTATACTTCTCAAATCCAGTCCATGATAAAATTGTAATATCATTTCATTTAAAAGTTAGGGTTTTTTTTTCAAGTAAGAAATTCATGGGGGAAAAAACATGAATTTGTCTTGTTCTTAAGTGGGTCATCTACTTTGGGAGTTTTCTCAAATTATCAGTAGCCAAAATTCTCTTAGTTGTCAGTGCCCTTAGTATGTCAGTACTTTTCCCTAGGGCAAAGTATGCAGCACATAGTTCAATTTATCAAGTGTTCTTATACAAAAACCTAAGAGTAGTGGCTTATGTACTGCCAAACAGATATTGCACTAATATTTAACTACAATGGTAAATATGCTGTGGAGCCCCTGCAAATTAATTGTGACATCACAGGTACCTTCTGTATGCAGTTTGAAAACTGTAGAACTAGAGGTGTATCGGTTCATTAACTATTTGGATCTATGACTGCTTATCTAAGAAGGAGATGAACACAAATAAATATGTGAATTTGTTATTATTTGCAGATAACTGTTAAGTTCAAATATTCCTTTACCTAGATATGGGTAGAATTAAAAGTTGACTTTTTATTGAGTGGGCCAAACCAAATTAAATAGTGTGAAGTTTTTATTGAGTCTGCACATTTGTGCTATTACATATGCAAATATTTTTAGAAAAAAATAAAATCATTTCTATTATTGACAATTTCCTTTAAAATATTTCATTATTTTGAAATGTTTCATTTGAACAGAAAATCTGTAGAATTTGTAGCCAATATTTTGTTTCTATAATTCTTTTAGCTGAGGTTTAATTTTATCTAATAACAAAGTTGAAGAACTATCAAGATACTTTTCTTATGTAATTGAAAGCAAAAGGTTCTATTTAGGGAATACCATTATGACAAGAATAAAATGTAACTGTTTTCTTTATTGGAACTCATAAATTTTAAAAAACATTTTGAGTATTTGAAAATAAGAATATTTTCAATGTTTATTTTGAGATGTGGTAAATTCACTCAGAACTTCTTTGAAAGCATAGAATCATTCTTAGAATGGACTTGTCCACTTTCAAATAGCAATAGCAGACAGAATATTTTACCCTGAGATCATATAATAATTCATATGAACAAATATACATTTTAGGAATGGAAGTAACACGTGAACGTCTGAACTCAGACGAAAGTGACAGATCTGATGAAGAAGGTGCTTTACCTTTGAAAAAGGAGGAGAAAAATGAACAATTCTTTTTACCTGAAGAAGAATCAAAGGCATACAACTTCTTTCGGAAAGTTGTAAACGCAGCTCAGACATGGTTTAGTCTCTTTGGCTGGCCAGAAGGACCCCATTCCCTCTCCATTCCAGAGACTATAAGAAGGTGACATTTATGTGTTTCTCTAAATTCCTTACTTTGCATTTTATTCTAAAATACAGACTACTTGTTGGAATCACTTTAGGTAAAATATAATATTAAGTAATTTACTCTGAACTGATAAATTATGAGAGGACTAAGAACAGTACAAATATAAATTCTTTAGTCTGCATATATTTTCATGTAAAGTAAGTCTTTTTTTGAAATTAAATTTTTATTAGCATATATTAATTGTACAGAATAATAGGTTTCATTACAAAATTTTCATATGTATATATACTATATTTTTATCTTTTTTGCTCCCCCATTAGCCTCACTTCTTCCCTCTCCCCTCTCCCACTGGACCCCTTCTCCTTCCCAAACAGACAACTTTTCTACTTTCATGGCTTTTTTATCTACATTTCACACATGACAGAAAGCATGCCAAATTTGGCTTTCTGAGTTTGTCTTATTTCACTTACTATGTTGTTGTTGTTAGGTGCCATCGAGTCGAGTCCAACTCATAGCGACCCTATGTACAGCAGATCAAAACAATTGCCGATTCTGTGACAGGCAAACGATCTTATTTATGTTTAAGCCCATTGTTGCAGACACTGTGTCAATCCATCTGGTGGAGGGTTTTCCTCTTTTCCGTTGACCTGCCATTCTTCCAAACATGATGTCCTTCTCCAGGGATTGATCTATCCTGACTACATGTCCAAAATATGTAAGATGCAGTCTGGCCATTCTTGCTTCCAAGGAGCACACTGGTTGCATTTCTTCTAGGACAGATTTGTTGGTTCTTTTGGCAGTCCATGGTATATTAAATAGACGTCTCCAGCACCACAATTCAAAAGCATCAATTCTTTTTCTGTCTCCTTTGTTCAATGTCCAGCTTTCACAACCATGTGATGCGACTGAAAATACCATGGCATGAGTCAGGCTCACCTTCATCTTCAATGTGACATCTTTACTTTTCAATACTCTAAGGAGATCTTTTACCACAGCTTTTCCTAGAGCAATGTGTCTTTTGATTTCTTGACTGCTGCTTCCACGGGTGTTGATTATAGAGCCAAGCAAAGCAAAATCTTGGACAACCTCAATCTTTTCTCCATTTATTGTGAAGTTGCGTGCTGACCCAGTTGTAAGGATTTTTGTTATGTTGATGTTTAGTAATAACCCATATTGAAGGCTATGATCTGTGATCTTCATCAGTAAATGTTTTAAATCCTCTTCACTTCCAGCAAGCAGAGTTGTGTCATCTGCATAACGCAGGTTGTTAATGAGTTTTCCTCCAATCTTGATGTCGCATTCTTCCTCATAAAGTCCAGCTTCTCGGATTATTTGCTGAGCATATAAATTGAAGAGATAGGGTGAAAGTATACAGCCCTAATGCACACCTTTCTCAACTTGAAACCACGCAGTGTTTCCTTGTTCTATTCAAACAACTGCCTCCTGGTTCATGTACAGATTTCTCATCAGCACAATTAGTTGTTCTGATATTCCCATTTTCCAAAGTGTTATCCATAATTTGTTATGATCCACACAATCAAATGCCTTTGCATAGTCAATAAAACATAGATAGACGTCTTTCTGATATTCTCTGCTTTCAGCTAATGTCCACCTGACATCAGCAATGATATCCCTGGTTCCCTGCCCTCTTCTGAATCCCATTTGATTTTCCGGTAATTCCCTGTCTATATACTGCTGCAGTCGCTTCTGAATGATCTTTAGTAGAATTTTGCTGGTGTGTGATATTAATGATATTGTCCAATAGTTTGCACATTCATTTGGATCCCCTGTTTTGGGGATAGGCACAAATATGGGTCTCTTCCAGTTAGTTGGCCAAGTAGCTGTTTTCCAAACCTGTTGGCATAAACATGTTAACATCTCCAGTGCTACATCTGTTTGTTGAAACATCTCTATTGGTATCCCATCAATTCCTGGAGCCTTGTGTTTCACCAGTTCTTTCAAGGCAGCTTCCACTTCGTCCTTTAACACCATTGGTTCCTCTTCATATGCAACCTCTTGGAATGGTTGGTCATCTACCAATTCTTTCTTGTATAATGATTCTGTGTATTCTTCCCATCTTCTTTTGATGTTTCCTGCATCATTGAGTATTTTCCCTGTAGAATCGTTCACTACTGCCACTCGAGGCTTGAATTTTTTCTTCACTTCCTTAAGCTTGAGAAACACAGAGCGCATTCTTCCATTTTGATTTTCTGCCTCCAGCTCCTTGCACATGTTATTGTAATATTTGTTTTTGTCTTCTCAAGCTGCCTTCTGAAATCTTCTGTTTAGTTCCTTAACTTCATCATGTCTTCCTTTTACTTTAGCTGCTTGAGATCTTCAAGGGCAAGATCCAGTGTCTCTTTTGACATATAATTTGATCTTTTCTTTTTTTCTTGTCTTTTTAAGAACTTTTTGCTTCCTTCTTGAATGATATCTTTTATGTCATGCCACAACTCTTCTGGTCTCCTATCATTTGTGTCTAATGCATTAAACCTATTTTTGAGGTGGTCTCTGAACTCAGGTGGGATATACTCAAGGTCATACTGTGGCTCCCATATACGTGTTCTAATTTTCTTCAGCTTCAGTTTGAACTTGCATATGACAAGTTGATGGTCTGATCCACAATCAGCACCTGGTCTTGTTTTGACATTTTGTACAGAGCTTTTCCATCGTCTCTTTCCACATATGTAGTCTATTTGATTCCTGTGAGTTCAACTCCCAACACCGCTAACATGGGAGAAGGGCCTGGCAATCCACTCCCAAGGCAATCCCAAAGCACTCAGCCATTGAAAACCCTATGAGGGTCGCTTTGAGTCGGATACCAACTCGACGGCACCCAACAACAACAACAACAACAACAACATGTCCCATCTGGTGAAGTCCATGTGTATAGTCTCCGTTTATGATGTTGAAAAAATGTATTTGCAATGAAAAGGTCGTTGGTCTGATAAAATTCTATCATGCGATCCCCAGGTTCATTTCTGTCACCAAGACCATATTTTCCAACTATTAAGCCTTCTTCTTTGTTTCCAACCTTTGCATTCCAGTCACCAGTGATTATCAGTATGTCTTGATTGCATGTTTGATCTATTTCAGATTGCAGAAGCTGATAAAAGTCTTCCCTGTCTTCATTTGTGGCCTTAGTGGTGGGTGCATAAATTTGAATAATAGTCATATTAACTGGCCTTCCTTGTAGGCATATGGATATTATTCTATCACTGACAACATTGTATTTCATGACAGATCTTGAAATGTCTTTTTTCATGATGAATGCATCCCCATTTCTCTTTAGTTGATCATTCCCAGCATAGTAGACCATATGATCGTCTGACTCAAAATGGCCTATGCCAGTCCATTTTAGCTCACTTATGCCTAGAATGTCAATTTTTATGGGCTCCATTTCTCTTTTAACAATTTCTAGTTTGCGTAAATTCATACTACCTACATTCCATGTTCCAATTATTAATGGATGTTTACAGTTGTTTCTCCTCATTTTGAGTTGTGGCACATCAGCAAGTTGAGCACCCTGGGTCTTTACTCCATTTCAGTCATCAAGGTAGACTCTCCTTGGAGGAGGCAACTCTTCCCCAGTAGTCTTTTGAGTGCCTTCCAACCTGGGGGCCCCATTTTCCAGCACTATATCTGACAATGTTTCTTTGCTATCCATAGGGTTTTCAATGACTAGTTGTTTCGGTAGTAGCTCGCCAGGTCCTACTCCCTAGTCTGTCTTAGTCTGGAAGCTCATCTGAAAACCTGTCCACCATGGGTAACCTTGCTCATATCCGAGGTTACTGTGCCAGAGCTCTCAGCCTCATCGCAACACACAAGCCCCCACAGTGTGGCAAACTGACAGACGTGTGGGGGGTCACTTACTATGATGACCCTCATTTCCATCCACTTTCTTTTAAATGACACGATTTCATTCTTCTTTATGTGTGAATAATACCCCATTTTGTATATATAACACATTTTCTTTATCCATTCATCTACTGATGGGCACCCTAAGCTGATTTCATAACTTTAATATCATGAGTAGTACCACAGTAAACATGGGTGTTCAGGTATCTCTATTTTAAGCTGACCTTGACTCTTTCTAGAGTATATATGAATGGTATTAACCTGTATCTCAGGTTTCCTCTTCAACATCACAGATTTATATGTTTGGTCTCTTGTGTCCCAGCGTTCTTGGATGTTATGGTCAATATTGCTTTTTTCCCCTTTACTGCTATCTAAATATAATAATTCCTCAACATTTTCTTCAATCTCTGATATTTTTATTTTGCCTGGCCTAGTCTGTTAGTGATAATTTCCATTGAGGTTTTTTTTTTTTTATTTGTTGACTTTTTTTTTCATTTCTCAATTTTCACTTATTCTTTTCAGAATTTCTATCCATTTGCTGAATTTCTAGTCCAACTCTTGACTTTATTCTTTACTTTTTTCATCTGTTTATTTGAATCCTCTTTGAAGTCCCTGATTTTTCAAATCTAGACTGCTGAATTGTCTAACATGTCAACCATTTCAATATCTTTGGATTCAGCTCTTGAAGAATTATGAAGTTTTGAAGTAATCATGTTTCCTTGCTTTTTCATATTTCTTTGGTTTCTATGTTGCAATTTGTGCCCCTGTGATATCTTTTCTAGTTTTGTATAGGGGTCTTCTTAGTAATCAGCCTTCTCTTGAAAATTCAATCCCAAGTACCAGTCAGAGAAGAGAAAATGAACTTCTCTAATAACAAGAACACAAACCAGATAAAGTAAAAGACAATTAAAGACACTGACTATGCATGCTAATGATAACCATAGAATAGAAAAATGGTAAATAAAATGTAGAATAAACTATGAAGCTAAAAATTAAGAAAAGTAAAGTAATAACAATAAAAGGATAAAATAAAGGAATGGGAAGGAAAAGGGAAAAAGAAAAGAAGACAATGAATTGCAGAAGCTTTTCTCTAGGTCTTCCAGTATTTGAATCTAGTAGGTCTGGGTAGAAGTATCTGAGTTGTAATTGGAGACTACTGTATTTCTGAGGGGTGGTACGTTTAGTGTATTGGAGAGTAGGGGAACCAAAGAGAACACTGTGATCTGCACTGGAAGCGGGGAACCCAACCAATGTGGCTCTCTGCTTGCTGGTTTCAACTTTTTCAGATTTCACCAAGCAGCAAAGCAGCCTGCAGGAGGGAGGAGGCTAAGGAAATTGAGTGTACCTTAAGACCTGTGATCAGAGCTCTCAATCCCATCTGGCAGTGAATCACACATGGCAGGGAGGCAGCTCGAGAGGCTGAGCAAATTATTGGCCACAGGCTTGGAGACCTTAGTCTATGCAGTAATCCACAGGTGATGTTGCAGCTCTTCATTTCAGAGGGCAGGGCCACTGACCAGGCCCTCCACACCAGAGCTCCCCACTGCTTAAACATTGTCAGACACTCTCCCTCTTCATGGCCATCTCTATGGCCTTCTCCCATCCAGACACTGTCCCAAGATGTCCCTAGTTTCCCTGACTTGTGGTTGTTCCTTGTTTTCAGATTCCCAGAGGAGCTCAGTCTCAAATAATAGACACCTCTTGACATGGCACCTGGCTATAGCATGCCAAGTTATGGGAAGAAATGCAGTAAATTTCTTTTTCAGTAGTGGCCTGCAATGCAAGAGGAGTCACTGTCACACCAAATTCCAGCACTGGATTTAAGACTTGCAAGAATTGTGGGTTCCTCTCACAGCTAGGATTGCCAGACTGTTGTCCCCAGGATTGCTTGGCTTCCCTATGATTGAAGTTTACCATCCCCCTCCCATAGGATGCCAGAATTGGAGCTGTTTACTTTCCTATTTTCCTCTGCAGTGCCTTTACATTTCTCCATGCTTGATTCCAGATGCTATTTCTTTTTCTTTTCTTTTTTTTTTTTTTTTTTCGGTACTGGGCATTGAACCCAGGGCTTCACACTTGCATGGTTTCCAAGTGCTGGACCACTGAGCTGAACCCCCAGCCCATTTTTTTTACTTTTTGAGACAGGGTCTCACTGACTTATGCAGACTGCCTCTGGTCTTGAACTTGTGATCCTCCTGCCTCTGCCTCCTAAATTGCTGGGATTACAGTCATGTGCCACAGTGCTCACCCTCTTCCTTTTTGTCTTACTCATAATATGCTCTCTTCTTTGTTAATCTGACTCTTCTCATACACAGAATTGCAGGGAAGAAGCTGCTAACCCACTATCTTACCCTAGAAGTTTGTACGTACTTTCAAATTTCTTCTAAACACCTGATAATTTTAGGGAAGTGTTAAAGATCTCTCAGTTTTCTCATCTGGGAATTGAATATGAGTAAATTATGAGTAGCGAATGTCCTTTCAAATCTGAACAGTTTTGAAACTATATATTTCAATATAAATAAGGTATCAATTTTTGGTCCAGAGTAGAACCAATTACAAAAATGGTGGTACAAGTGAATATGGAGAACTCTATTTTCTTTAATGCTTTTTTCTTTTTTGACAATACATTTGCCTCCCTTCAAGTGTTGTTTTATTACTCTGCATGTCTAAAATAGATAAGCTGCTTTGTTAATATCAGCTCACCTTTTACTGTGTTATTTTAAACAGGAATTTTGGCATTCCTTGTTCTAATGTTGTTGGTGGTGTGGAGTCTCCTTTCTGAGCACTGAAGTATCTTGCAGCCACTGTGGGAGAATATTGATTTCTTTAGGCAGATGGGCTATTTAGAATTTTTCTCTATATTTGAAAGCAAGCTAGGTTAAGGTAACTCGTTGTTGTTGTTGGGTGCCGTAGAGTCGGTACCCGACTCATAGCAACCCTCATAGGGTTTTCAATGGCTGACTGTTTCGGGATTGCCTTGGGAGTGGATTGCCAGGTCCTTCTCCCATTTTTGTGGTGCTGGGAATTGAACTTGGGACCTCAGAGACTGAAGCGCAGTGCTCTACCAACTGAGCTAAATCCCAGCCAAGGTAACTCATAGCTTTCTAATATATTATTCTTTTTTAGTTAATAGGAAAATTTCAGTTTCATTGATGAAATTGCCTAGTATTTCTTCTTTTGCTATGCTTTGAGAAAATTAATGCAACAGAAACCCTGAAAATTTTCAAATTTGCTCATATAATCTGTGCAGGCAATTTTTCAGAGAAGTTACTATTATAATTTTTTAGTTTTTTGCATCATATTTGTCCTAGTGAACCTATTTTGATTTAAACATTAATTTAAAGTTATTACACTTTAATGATTTATTTTCATGGGGGATATCATTATTTGAGAATATTTAAAATATATTATTCAATAGCTGTGACTAATCTTCCTGTATTTAAATTCTCCTTTATGAAGTTATGATCTCTTCCTCGTTTATAATTTTGATTTTAATTAATATTCATTTTAGGTTTCTTCAGTTTACTTTTTGTCCCATGTACCAAATGATTTCATGGATTAGTTAGACCCCCAAGGTCATGAATTGTTGACACTGTTTGAACTCCTTTCTTCAATGTCTCCTGCATTACTCCATCATCTAGAATTATTCAGTGTTTCTGATAAGAAGTCTAATGTCATATTCTGGTAGTAAATCTTCTCACAACTCTTAAAATTCCTATTTCTCTACTATTTGGTTATGTAATTTATTGAATTAAATTCTGAGTCTAAGGATATTTTGCCTCATTCAATTTACTTGGCATTCAGGAGACCTTATCATATTTAAAACTAATCTCTTGTTATTTTCTACCACCTTCTCTACTATTTACTTCTCTGTGTTCTGTTTATTCTCTCCCTCTTTCCCTCTTATGACAAAGAGGCTAGAACTGCTTGACTGATCCTTTAGATCCCTCTCAATTATGTTTTACGTTTTTCACCTCTTTTATCTTTTACTACTTTCTTTTGTTTTGTTTTGAGACTGGGTCTTGCTATGTAGCTCACCCCACATTGGAACTTGAGATCCTCTGCCTCAGTCTCCTAAGTGCTAGGATTACAGAGATGTGCCACCATGCTTTGCTCTTTTACTTGCTTCTACTTGGAGCTCTCCTTCATGTCCTCTTCTTGTTAGGTGTCATTGACTGGGTATCCAACTCATAGCAATCCCAAGTAAAAGAGGCGAAACACTATTGTCAGTGCTTCTCTGCTATTCATAGGGTTTTCAATGGTGTATTGTTTTTTGGGGGTGGGTTTCCAGGTCCTTCTCCCAAGCCTACAGTACCTGGTGTTCCCTAGCAGTCTCATATCCAAGTACTAACCAGGCCTGACCCTGCTTAGCTTCAGAGATCTGATGGAATCAGATGCCACAGTGCTATGGCTGCGGGCACATCCTCTTCTAGATGTCTTTAAAATTTTAAATTAGCATTTATAGTTTTGCTTTCTAAGAATTCTGTTTTTCCTTAATTTTCCCCTTCTCTCATCTTTAGCCCTTATATTTCTGTCCCTCCTTCTCTCTCTTCCTTGTGTCTTTTTCTTTCATAATACTGTCCTATTTTTGTGTTAGGATCTATGCATTCTCAAATATCCCTTTTACAGTATGAGCTTTATCATAGTCTTATTTGGTTTGAATTATTTTATCCCTCTGGAGTTCTTTGTACTTTTTTTATTTTCAATTTGATTATTTTTTCCAGCTAATGGTTTTCCTTAAAAACTCCTAATTTGGGGTTATCATTTAATTTACACAAATGACTGAAAGACTTGGTTTTAGGTATAAGCATGAGACAAGGATTTTTTGGGCTACATCAAATATTTTCCCAGATTAGAAAGTTTTGAGTGAGTGGATAAAGCATAGCAACATGAATGCTTCACTTTAGGCACAGTTAGAGTAGAACCTAGACCCGTGCAATATAAAAGGAAGGGAAAATTTTCTCTGGATGGACATGCACTAAATTTTCAAGATATCTGAGAGTAGAATTTATTTTAAGAGATATCCAGTTTTTCCTGAAAGCTAATACTAATGTTGTCAGTTTCTCTGTACATGTTTTGTGGGATAGGAGATGAAGGATGGCTTTTCCATATACTGTACTTCTATCAATTATCATGATTGCTGTATCATGTGCCAGTTTATTCCTGTATATCTGCCAATTCTAAACTTAGAGCCTCTCTTATGTTCCTCTAGGAAAAGAATCTTTCTTTTCCCATATAGCCTCTTGCTGTACAGTACAGTTATCATTTTTGTTTATTCCTCAATGCATTTCTATTGATTCTTTGTTGCTGTTACGTGCTATCAAGTCAGGTCAGACTCATAGAGACCATATGTACAACAGAATGAAACATTCCCTTACAGTGTGCCATTCTTGACACTACTGTCAGTGCTTCTCTGGTATGCATAGGGTTTTCAATAGGAATTGTTTGGGGAGTGGGCTTCCTGGTCCTTCTCTCTAGCCTGCAGCACATGGTATTCCTGGGTAGTCTTCCATCCAAGGACTGACCAGGCTGACCCTGCTTAACTCCCGAGATCAGGTGGGATGAGGTGCCAGGATAGTGTGGCTTCAGATATCCATTCTTTTATTGTAGATACTCTCCAAAGTTTACTTTATGCTAATGGTAGGTGTTCCAATTTAAGTTGTAAGTTGATTCCATTTCTCTAGTCTTTCTGACATTTCAGGAATATTTTGCAAAGGAGAGAATATAAGCACATATCTTCAGTTTATTATCCTTCCCTTCCTTCTAAAATTATATAATTTTATTTGTCCAATTATTTTCTGGTAGTCTTAATTATTCATCATTTCTATGCTTTCTTCTTTTTTGTGGTCCTGGGGGTTGAACACAGGTTCTCGCACATGCTAGGCAAATGCTCTAACTTTGAGCTGTCCCTCATCCTCTTTTTATTTTTTATATTGAGACAGAGTCTCCTTAAGTGGCACAGGCTGCCTCTGGCTTTAAATTTCTGATCCTCATGCCTCAGCATCCCAAGTAACTGGGATTATTGGTGTGTGCCTTGGTGCCCAGCTAGTTCCTCATTTCTGTCATTACTTGCATTATTACAGTACAGTGACCCATACCTCATTGAACTTAATTTGCAATATTTGTCTTAATTTCTTCCTTTAAATAATTTTGTGGTGATATTTTTAATAATAATAATGATTAACATATATTGGACTCTTACTATGTACAAGGCATCTTTATATATGTTTTATGGGTACTAATTAATTTACTTTTAATAACTACTTTATGAGGTAGGTGCTAATGTGATCTCGCCTTTACGAACAAGAAACTGAGGCAGAGGCAGAGAGAGAATAATTTTCCTGGGGTCATACCACTACTAAATGGCAGAGACAGGATTTAAACCCAAAGATTCTACACCTAAAGCAAGTACTTTTAAGCAAGTACTTGTAACTAACACTTGTCAATAACTATGGGAGGATTAGATTATGATTTAGGAAGCTCTAACCCTTAAAGGACATGAAGTACACTCCATGTTTACCATATTTGTCACTGTCTTTTGCCTGGACAATATAAATATCTGAAGTTGGTATCTCAGTTTAGGATGTTTAAGAATATGTTACATTAGAACTGATTTGTTGTTGTTGTTGTTAGGTGCCTTCGAGTTGGTGTCCAACTCATAGTGATCCTACTTACAACAAGTAAATCACTATTGTCAGGGCTTCTCTGCTATTCATAGGGTTTTCAATGGCAGATTGTTTTTTGGGAGTGGGTTTTCGGATCCTTCTCCCAAGCCTACAGCTCCTTGTGTTCCCGGGCAGTCTCCCATCCAAGTACTAATGAGGCCTGACCCCTGCTTAACTTGCCAGATCTGAGGGGATTGGATGCCAGGGTGGTATAGCTGCAGGCAGAACTGATAAGACTATAATTCTAATGTTCATAGGCTGAATCTAGAATTTCAGAGAAGGTGAAGCTAAAAGTTCTGAGAAAGCTGTGAATTCTACTGACAAAATATTAACAAAAAAAATGGAATTGCTTGGCCTTATGAGCAGTAATCCTCAGCTGGAGAATTATCCACTATAGGGATTATTTACCTAGAAAATTAAAATACATTATTTACCTAGAAAACTAGAATGGTATGGGTTTCAGATAATTTTTGCTTTCTTTCAACATTATTGAAACATGTTTTTCATATTTGTGCATCCTCTTTCTTGAACCTGAAGATAAAGGTTGTCCAAAGTGTTGCTTTATAGGTATCTCAGATAATTTCATTCTATACAAACACCAGTTTGCTGCAGCAAAGGCAGAGGGGACGAATTTATTGGTGATGTGTAAAATATTCAAGAAGAATAGCAAAAACTTAAGGAATTATTTGAAGGAATTTTCTTTTACTAATTACATATTTCTTAGTCTGTATTCAATTCCTAGCACTCCATGGGTATGATTTCTTTTTAGCCCTTTTCCAAATCAGCAAAAGTTGGAAATAGCAATTAAAAATAAGAAAAATCCAATTTATGTTTCAGAAAACATACCAAATACTATATTCCACTTCTGGTTTGGATTGTGGGAATTAACATCTTCTTCAAACACAACTTGGAAAGAGAGGTGGGGGGAGAAAGTACACCTGTTTTTTTCTTTGCAGTTTTGAGCTGCTGGCAAGCTCATTTAATATAAACATAGAATATCACCTTCATTTCTGGGCACTCTGCCCTTTCATACTGGCAACAGTGTGCAACAAAGTCACAGGAATTTCTGTTTAGATTCAAACTAAGTTTTCATCTGAAAGTGGTTTAATAACTTCTTCTGTGAGTTCTTTTTATTCCTGCACATTATTATCAGAATAATTAAACATTTTACAAGTTTTATTTTCAAGAGTTTCCTTCCTTATCTATTTTACTCTTTCTTGGGATAGTGGTAAGTAGTCACAGTGATTTCTTTCCATAGAAAGATAGAAAGTACACTGAGCTTTCTGCATGAGCATATCTTCAACCTCCAAAATAGATGAATTCTCATAATTGAAAAAAATCTAAAATAATTTAACACCTTAATACTGAATCAAAAGGAGAAAGAATATAGTTAGATTATCAGACGTTTACTTATTAATATCAATATTGGTAGATTATGCATAAATGTGGACATTAAAGAAAAGATTATGCAATTTTTACATCATAATTCATTGTCTCAATGGGCAATTCAGTTACATGACTAACAGCATTACCTTTTCTTCTAACAAACATCTGAACTCTAATTTTATATTGTGAATTTCAGATAATTTTCATGTGCTCAAGGAACCTGGGAAGGCAGAACCTGGGAAGGTATCACATTGCTAAACCCCACGATTCTCTTGTGACCCTTGTAACACTACCAAAGCTACCACACAAAGAAAATTCCTATCCTGAGGTTAAGGGTTGTTTGTTTGAATTTTAATAATTTTAATACCATGTGTCATATAGACAGTACTATCACTAGGTTAATAAGCTTATGTAACCACCTGTTACACCAAGAAACAGAACAAAAATAACATTCCTGAATCCTACCATGTCCTTGTGTACCATTCCTCTGCCCAAGAAGAAAACTATTATTCTGAATTAAAATATTATAGTTTAATTTTGTTTCTTTTGAACTTTCTATAGGAAGAATCATACAGTTTGCATTTCTTTTTAGCTCAGTTGGTAGAGTGCTACTCTGCCCTCTCTGATGACTTGAGTTCGATCCCCAGCACCCCAAAAATGGGAGCAGGACCTGGCAATCCAGTACTGAAGGAATCCTGAAACAATCAGCCACTGAAAACCCTATGATGGTTGCTATGAGTTGGATATGACTCGAGGTCACCTAACAACAACCATGCAGGAATCAATTTTTTTTAATGCTATATACTAGCCTATTTGTATGATAATACTATAATTTATCCATTCTCCTCTTCAAAGATACTTGCATGATTCTAGGATTTTTATACTATGAATAATGTTGCTATATAAATTTTAGTATATGTCCTTTCATATGTATTTCTGAAATGCACATACACAAGATTAAAGCTTCTAGATCATAAATGCATATATAACCAACTTTAGAAGATACTTCCAAACAATTTTTGAAAAAATCTGTCCTAATTTCCAATCACGTAAGCCGAATATAAACATTCCAGTTTTCCACATCCTAAGAAAAAAGTATTATTTCTTCTCATGGGTGTGCTTTGAATTGGCATTTTGCTGTTATTGATGTTCAGAGAAATTTTATCTATTTTTGTTCATTTGGATATGCTTTGTCATTAGTTTTCAGGTGTTTTTTCTCACTTTTTAAGAATTAGATCCTCCTTTTTCCTTACTTGTTGAAATTTGATATATCTTGTATGTGAGTTCTTCATTATTTATGTGTATTGCAATTATATTCTCCAGCATTTGATAGTACTCCAGTTTATGAATTGTTGTGTTGCTAGGTGCCTTCGAGTTGGGTCCGACTCATAGCGACCCTCCTAGAGTTTTCACAGGCTGATTGTTTTGGGATTGTTTCTGGAGGGGACTGTCATATCTTTCCTCCATTTTTGCAGTGCTGAGGGTTGAACCTGGGTCCTCAGAAAGTACAGTGCAGCGCTTTATCAACTGAGCTAAACCTCAGCCTGCAATTTATGAATATTTACCTTATTGATTACTGCTTTTGTCTTTCTCTCTTAGGCATAAAAGTATCCTTTATTTTTAGAAGCTTTTCTGTTTTTGTCTTTTACATTTGGTATTTGATCCTTTGGAATTCTCTTTTATGTATAGTATGAGATTAAGGCCAAAATACATTTTATTTTCCCTGTTTTTCATTGCCATTTGTCTCAGTACCATTTATGGTGTTTATTCTCATGACTCAGTGACACTGTGGTGCTTATCCAATT